>APFE031202236.1:95026-248011 GCA_000404065.3 Pinus taeda
TTTGGGGTGGCAGGGGTGGTGGCCTGCCACCTCATAACAAATTATATTTTGGATTTTTATAATGAGGAGTTATTTTTAAACTCATTAAAAATAGGGTCATTGGGAAAATTAACGAGGCAACAATTTCGACTGATTTTAGAGCTAGGTTTATTCCTCGGGTTTAGTTAAATTATAGGACACTTAAACCTAGCCCATAGCCTAACTTTGACCAAACTTTGACTAGCTCGTTCTCCCTCATATAAGCTCGGTTTGACAAATAGTTCACACCTCCATGATCAGGATGACGAGATCTACGCTCTGGTCCTAGTTCAAAGTCATTCTGAGCACTTTGATTTTTGAGCCCTCTTTGTCCTGTGTCTCTCTGGAGCCACCTAGATCAATCAAATGGATTCACTGAATGAACTGTTGAGCTTTGTCCCTATCATTATGTCCGTTGGAGTCATCTTCCCTTCCAAAAACCATATCAAAAGGTTCCTTTGGCAGGTAACCAAAACATGTCTGAAATGTTGAATGTTGTGTAGATGAGTGCACTGCTCAGTTGTAGGAATGTTGCACATATGGGAGATGCTCATTGCACAACTTAGGATGTTTCCCATAATAGCCTTGTAACAAGTGTACCACATTGTGGTTGACAACCTCTATCTATCCATCAGTCTGTGGATCAAATTATGTGCTTCTTTTCAACTTGGTGTCCATCATCTTCCACAGGCTGGTCCAAAACTCTCCGAGAAAGCGAGAGTCTCGATCTGACACAATCGATGTGGGCAGCCCAAAATGGACCCAAACATGCTGAAAGAAAAGATAAGCAGTTTGCTCTACAGTGATCTGCTTTTTACAAGGCATTAAAATACACATCTTACTAAAACGGTCAACGATGACATAAAAATAGTCGTTACTCTTTCTAGACAAAGGCAAACCTCGTACAAAGTCCATCGACACACTTTCCCATGGACGACTCGGAATAGGGAGTGGTGTGTAAAGCCTCAGTTTTCTATTAGAGGGCTTTGAAATAGAACACATCACACAACCCTTTACATAGCAAGTCACAATGTTCTTCATATGAGGCCAAAAACAAAATCTTTGTACATGACATAAAGTCCTTTCCACACCAAAGTGTCCAGACACAAGAGAGGTGTGGGCCTCTCAAATTACATGTACTCTTTCCCCTGTGGGAATACACAACTTACCAAGGTGATACAACAGTTTCCCCTGCAAGTGATAGTTTTCCACCTGTGATATACAAGAAAGGCCTAAAGAGATCATTCATAACCCTCATGAAAGTGGATGGAGCATTGCAAAGTCCAAATGGCATCACCATCCACTTGAACAACCCTTGTTTGGCCTTGAATGCGGTTTTTGACACAGCCTACTCTGTAATTCGGACATGGTGATAACCACTATGAAAATCCAATTTTGTGAAATAAATAGCATTCTTTAACTGATCTAATGAGTCATTAATGCGAGGAAGACAATAGTTATTTTTCACCCTAATTTTGTTTAGTGCACGGTAATCCACACACATCCTCCATGTGCAGCCTTTCTTTGGCACTAAGCAATCGGTGAACCACATGAGGAAGTGCTCAGCCTGATGACCCCTTGGTCCAACAATTCCTGCACTTTTTTTTTTATTTCCTCCATCTCAATGGTTGACATCCTGTACATGCCAACATTTGGTAAAGGAGCATCATGCTGCAAATGGATCTCATGTTGGATTTCCCTCTTCGGAGGTAATCCCTTTGGTTCCTAAAACATCTCACCATAATTAGAAATTAATTCACATAATTCCTATTTATGTTCCTGATCACAACCCTAGTAAGCATCATCTACTTCTGCATCTTTTCCCCTTACAACCATCAGCATGCAACCCTTACTAGAATTCACCAGCCTTTTCATTTGTCCAACACTTACAAGGTTGGCATTGATTTTAGTTTGATGAGCCCTTATAATATATTCTACCCCATATTTTGTGATTTGGTATTTGTTTTCATGACGGAAAAAGACTGCCTTTCTATCATATAGATACAGACTCCCTGACACCATGCCATAGATATCCAATGGTTTCACATCAAGTTCTACTTCATCCACTAGCTTAAAATAAATTACAAATTTTACTTTACACTGCTTGGTTACATTCAGTTTTTCTTTATCATTTATCCATCCAAGCGGGTAAGGTTTCAAATGTGGTTTTCTTTCTAAGCTGAGTTTCTTTACCAAGGATTCTACAATTAAGTTTGCTTGGGATCCGGTATCAAACAAAGTTTGTACTTTAGTATGATATATGACAACTCTGATATGAAACAGTTCAATTCTCTTTCGATCATTAGGAAGGGACTCATTTATAGAACTAGTGCCTTCATGCAATTTAGAATTAACATGAGGCGTAAGAGTACCTTTTGTTCCTGTGGCTATGATTAATGCTTCATCGCCCGAATCGGATCCAAGGTCTTTTTGCGCAGTCACCACTGTCTTCTGCTTGCCTTTTCCCCCATACTTCTTCGGTCTCTTTTCTGGGTGCTGTTTCCAACAATGATCATCATTGTGACTTTCCTTTTTGCAGTGATTGCAATACAACCTTTCTCCTTCTTTGGTTGCTGCCGTTTTCTTCTCCTTTCCTTTCCATTTCGCTTTAGATTTTCCATTGGGAGGTTTGAATAGTGGTTTTCTAGAATGATCATCTCTTTAATTTTCTCCCATATTCTCAATATGAATTGCCTTTACACTGGCTGAGTCAATAGTGGTTGGTTCAAACAACAATAATGAATTCCTAATGTAACTATGTAGTGACCCAATGTACTTAGTTACTACTTCAGGTGTATCAAGTGCAATACCCAAATTAAGTGCTCGCTTTCTATACTCCTCTGTAAAACTCTAAACATCGTGACCTTTGCCTTGCCTTAAATACTGCCAATTCATTAAAGATTTTTGCTTGTATCCCAAGGGATAAATCTGCTCGTTTAATAGAGAAATGAAATCAAGCCATGAGAAAAAGAGGTTACCCAAATTCTTACTGATCTGCGATTTGCTCTCCCACCAAACAAGAGAAGTGCTACTCAGTCGTAGAGAGGCTAGTTGAATCTTTGCCTCATCCTCCATGATCTGCTGAATCCTGCAGTAGCTCTCAATCTGCCTAATCCAATTATTAAGCTTCTTTATGTTACTTTCACCATTAAACATGGGAAGATCAAATTTCACATCTAATTTAAAGAAAGGTTTCTTATATGCATCCCTGGGATTTCTATGATTATGGTGGTGACAGGAAGAAGAACTTTCACCAGTGGAAGGAGAAGGAGGGGGTTCTTCTCCACCATTTCCATGTGCTAAACCTTGTTCTTCTAGGTTTCTCTCTTCTACTTTCTCCAATATTCAAAGCAACTGACTGAAATCCTTTGCCATTTAATATAAGGTCTTGAGGAAATTGTGCCCCTCTTCAATATGAGCCTCTTCATCTGCCATGTTTCTCCTTCGATTTGCATGCCCCACTTTGGGATCGAAAGGCTCTACTTCCCCTTCGCCTCTTCGGAGCCTGTTTCTTGTTAGCATACAAACATGAAATTCACATCTAAAAAGACCTACTCTGATACCACTTGATCTAGGGATGTTTTGCTTATAGATGTATCAAAATAATCACGTGTGAAAATTGCAGCTTAACATAGAAATTTAATGTTCACATGAGAGAGGAAGAAGAAACACGTAAGGTAGGAAAAGAAGACAACAAGACATGATAACAGAGTTTGTCCATCTTGGACTACATCTCCAGGCCCTGCTCGATCAATGGGGAGGCCTTCATTCATTAAATGGCATGAAAAAAAGAGAATACAATCATCAGTTACATAAAAGGAGTCTTATACCCCCATTCTGGAAAATGGCTAAGAAAAGGAAAACTCAAATGGAGAAATGGATAGTACCACTACGTCCGTGGCATCGAGAGGGGATGAAACCATATAAAATTTTCCCAATTGAGAAAAATGACCTCTCGCCCTTTCCTGCAAGCTCTACCTCAAACTATGTGCCAAAAATCCTCTCCCCCATACTTTTTCCAATCATCAGGCTTTTATAATGTCCTTTTTGTGGCAAAGGCAGCTTAAATCAGGGGTTGTTTTGTTCAGAATAAAAGCTGGTGGAGTAGATGAATCAGTGGGCTCAACTAATCACTAAGAATAGCATTTTTTTTACTTGAAGCGATAATATACAAAACCCATAAAACACTAAAAATCCGACCAAAACCTTAAAAAACGGACTTCAGATATATCAAATCAGGCTTATAGACTCATTAGGTCCAGCCCCTTTATTGCAAATTGCTATCACTGATGTCAATGGCCCTGTATATCGGGGGATCGTCGATCACTAATTGCCGATCCGCCAATTGCTGATATGATGATTAGATCTGGATTGTTGATCTATTCCTTTATCGGACAGTCCATATTGCATCGCATGTTGTTATCGCATCGCCCCTTGGTATTTGGAATCGCCTATCTCCCGACTGCCGATTTAATCCTAGCCATTGATTCGTCTTCTGATCCGACAGCGAAGATCGCATGTCGCTGATCGACATATCGCAATTGCAATAGCCCAGAGGTCCTAGTCTTATGCCTTGTGTTTCATCGACCCGATCTACCGATGTCGATTGCTCCATTGCATGTATTAAGTCCCCAATATTGCCCATAGCCTGCCTTCCTCCGACCCAATATATCGGAGATCACTGATCGGGGGTTTCGAAGTCCTTGCGTTAAGTCCACCCTTTGCACTTCTTCCAATGTGATTTTCCCTTTTAATGCTAAAAACCCATTTTTTAGGGAAAAAGCCTCATTTTCCAAAGGAACAAGGCAATCTTCTTTTTGCCATAAATTCATCATCCGGACTAGGATTGGAGTGCCATTTGCACCATTGGAATTAGAGTGACAAGCACTTCGATTTGATGTCAAGATACTTTCCTTTCTACCACTTTGAAGTTTTATATTTTCCATGCCATTGTATCTAAAGATCCACCTGGATCAGCTGAGAAGGTATGTATAACTTTGATAATGACGAGTTTTCTTATAAAAAAGAAAAACTTGAAGAAGTTATCAAGTTCAATGATAGTTTAGTCCTTATACTAGAAGAAAAATAATGGAGCCGTGAGAAACTAGAAGAAGAGAACAAGCAATTAAAACAAGAGTTTCTCAAGTTAAGGAAGGAAACAATCTCAAATACATCAAAATATGATATTCTACCTTTGAAAGTTAAACTAGAAGAAGATAAATGAAAAGAAGAAGTTCTTCAAGGCTTGATTCAGGAATGGGAAGAGAACTGTGAGAGTCTTGAAGCAGAGGTTATTTATCTAAGAACAAATCTTGAGGGAATAAATAACGAGAAGGGTTTAAAAGAAAAAATTCCACAAGGTGCAACGAAAATAGATAAAATTATGAATAGCCAAAGGCCCTCAGGAATCAAAACAGTTTTGGGATACTCAAAGACACAGGAATCCTCTATGGAAAATATCAAATTCAGGTCTATAGTATTCGAAGAATCACAAAGTTATGTGAAGAATATTCAAGGAAGAATCAATGAAGACAAAAGGGCAGTAGGGAAAAGAGGAGACCATCAATGGAGAATGGATCAATCATCTAGACAACCAAGGCACCTTCATGCATAATCTCATAAGACTTCCAACAATAAGAATATCTATTTATTTTATGGTCGTTGTTATAAATGTCATATATTTGGACATAAATTTGTTAATTGTAGAAGGATTAAAGTTGAACGAAATGAAAATCTGAGATAATAAGTATCAGAATTTTAGATCTCAAGACTCTTCTCTTAGAGATCGAAATGTCTTCTCTCCCTTGTTAACCGAAGTAGAATGCTTCAAATGTAATCATTTTTGGTGCAAAGCAAGTGAGTTCAGAATCAAGTTTGAATACCAATATAAGTCCCAAAATGTTAGACAGTCAACTATCTAATAGGATAAGGGGAGCTGGAAATGAAAGCCTAAAAGGAGCATGCAGTGTGGACTTTCTTTATCATCTCATCATAAAGGAAAAAAAATAGTATGTTTATAGTGGATGTTCCAAATATATGACTAGGGATAAAAACATTTTTTATCACTAAAAGAAAAGGACACAGGAAATAATGTTTTGGAAAAAATTCTCTAGTAAGAATCAAGGGTAAAGGCATAATGAGTCTTGATAAAAAAATATAAGCACAAAATGTGTTGTATGTAGAATGTCTCAAGCACAACCTGCATAGTTTTAGCCAAATGTGTGATAATGGATATGATGTGACCTTTTGATCTAAAGACCGTGAGATCGACAACATGAAGAGTTGAAAACTTGTGGGAAAATAAATTGAAACCCAAAATAATGTATATGTGTTTCATTATTCTAGGGTTAAATGCTATCTAAGAAAAATGAATGAAGCACGATTGTGGCACAAGAGGCTTGGGCATATGAATTTTGACAATTTGATAAAAGTTAGCAATATGGGAGCCATGAGAGGACTACCATGACTCTCAAGACTATATAACTCAATTTATAATTCATGTTAGTTTGGAAAGCATACTAGGACTCATTTCAGGTTAAAGGAGTTCTCCTCATCTAGACCTCTGGAGCTCATTCACACAGATATTTGTGGCCCAAATAGAGAAAAAAACCCCAAAAGGAGAAAGGAATTTTATACTACTCATTGATGACTTTACCAGGGCCACTTAGATTTTTCTCTTAAAAGAAAAGTCTAAATCATTCAAGTATTTAAAGAAGTTTAAAGCTCAAGTAGAAAATTAGAAAGACTTAAAGATAAAATACTTAATATCAGACAGATGAGGAGTGTACACCTCATTGGAGTTTGAGGAATTATATAAAGAGAACGACGTCAAGAGGTACTACTCAGTGGCTACAACTACACACCATAATGGAGTAATGGAGAGAAAGAATAGAATAATCTATGAAGTGCCTAGAACAATATTGGATGAAGAAGGTGTGTCTCACATATCCTGGAGAGAATCATCTTCGAAAGTAGTGTATCATTCAAACAAAACTCAACTTAGGCCTAATAGTAATAAAAAGCCCGATGAGTTATGGAAGGAAAGGCCCTACATCAGTTAAACATCTTAATGTGTTTGGAATCAAGTGCTTCATCAAAAGGAATGACAAGAATCCTGGAAATTTTGACTCTCACGCTGATGAAGGATTATTTCTTGGTCCCTCTACTCGAAGTAAAGGATATAAGTGTTACAACAAGAAAAAAAGGAATATTGAGGATTGCATTGACATTATAGTAGATGAAATATATTCGTAACCTGAGTCCTCTAAAAGAAATATGAACTCATATGATGAAGAAAATTCAGATATGAGGTCCACCAATCTGGAGGAAATTGGTTTAGACAGTGAAGGTGAGGAAGAGGGCATAACTCCAAGGTCAAAGACACCTTCCATGTATGTACAGAAAGAACATCCTGAGAATTAGATACTTGGAGATCAAAGACATGGTGTCCAAACTAGGAGAAAACTTATTGGTGATACAATTTATGCAAGTTTGGCTCTATTATCGTAGATTGAACCCATGAATATCATCCAAGCAAGTGAAGACAAGTTCTGGGTGAAAGCTATGAATGAATAACTGGACCGGATTGAAAGGAATGACACTTAGGAGGTCAATCCAAGTCTTAGAGAGGAAAATGTTATTGGAATGAAATGGGTTTTCAAAAGCAATGTGAATGAGTAGGGTCAAGTAATCAGGAACAAAGCTCGATTGGTATGGAAAGGGTATGCCTAAATATAATGAGTAGATTTTGAGGAAACCTTTGCACTGGTATCATGATAGGAAGCCATCAAAATTTTTCTTACTCTTGCCTCCCATAAAAACATCAAGGGATATCAGATGGATGTGAAGTCTACATTTCTCAATGGAGATTTGGAATAAGAATTTTACATTGAACAACTAGAAGGATTTATACTCACTATAGATTAAGGGTTCATATGCAAACTGAAGAAGGCTCTATATGGACTAAAATAGGCTCTTACAGCATTGTACGAAAGGCTAGATAAATACCCTTAGAAACAAGGATTTAATAAATGCACAATTGACATCAACATGTATGTAAAATCTGAAGGAAACCATCTACTAATCGTAGTTGTGTATGTGGATGACATAATATTTGGCAATGACATGGAACAATTAGGGAATAAATTTGAAAAATGTATGCATACATAGTTCGAAATATCCAAGATCACAGAGTTGTCCTTCTTGCCATGTTTACAAGTCTCCTAGTCTCCACAAGGAGTGTTTATATCCCAATACAAATATCTCAAGGAAACTCTAAAGTAATTTTGGCTGGAAGATTGCAAGCCAGTAAGCACACCTATGACTACAGGCTGCAAGTTGTGCAAAGAAGATGATAAACCACTGGTAAATCAAAGTAAATATAGATCCATGATAGGAAACTTGTCGTATCTTATAGCTTTGAGGCCAAACATCATGTAAGGTGTTGGTCTTGTGGCTAAGTTCCAGGCCATGGCATGTAAAATTCATGTTGTTGTTGTCAAAAGAATTTTCAAATATCTTCAATGAACAACAGAATATGGACTGTGGTATGCTAACAGAGAAGAGTACAAGTTGAAGGCCTACACTGATGCTAATTGGGTTGGTAGTCTTAATGATAGGAAAATTTCCTCTAGTGCATCTTTTTTCCTAGGAAAATGCTTGGTGTCATGGGTCAGCAAGAAACAAGCCTCCATTTCTTTATTGACTGCTCAAGCATAGTATATTGTTGTTTCTACTTATTGTGTGTAGATTCTATGGCTGAAGTAGACTTTAAAATATATTCAGATAGAGCTAGTTGATGGTATTCAATAATGTGTGACAACACAAGTGCCATCAACATATCCAAAAATCTAGTCATGCATTCTAACACTAATCATATTCCTATCAAGTTCCATTTCTTGAGGGAACAGGTTGCAGCTAATATTATTAGATTTGAATATGTGGTCACTAAATACAACCTTGCAGATATATTTACTAAGCCATTGGTAAGAGAACCATTTAAATATGTCAAGAACAAGATAGGAGTTGTAACTCCTCTCTCCAAATGACTTCATTTTGGTAGGTGGTGGCAACTACTTAGCATGTGGGAACCATGGAATAGTAGGATACAATGGTTTTGGCAGAGAAATGGAGAAGTATTCCTTTCCATTGGTGCCAAAGGGGGAGAAGGTTACTGGGGCATCGGAGAATACCATACCTATCTTGAGGGGTAGCTTATGGTGTTTCCATCAATGACAAAGATGGATATTGTTGGAAAATTGGTGTTGTCTGAATGGCTAGTGGTTGTGTTAGTGTTGGCATTGATGTCAACCAGATTGAAATGGATGCTTATCACAACACATGTAGGAAATAATGGCCAAGGAGGACTCCCATGGTTATTTCAGTACATGCTTATCACAACAGATGCATGCAGTAATGGCACAGGAGGACTCCCATGGTTGTTGGAGTACTCTGTAGAGAATCATCACAGTAGCATGCTTATTGTAAAATCCATCAAATGATGACTATACTGATGGTATAGATGGAATCCCATGGTAGCTTCAGGATTTATGTAGAGAATCATCATAGTATGAGGTTTATAGGAAAAGCCATAAAATGAAGACTATGGTGGCTGGGAGTTCATCATTCCAAGCACAAGAAGAAGAGTCAAGGAGAAAAGATTGGCAGAGAGTTTTTAGCCAACCTAGAGGTATCAGATAATCTGAAAGCCTATATCAGAACCCCTCCATTTGAGGGCGCTTCTGAAGAGCTTTCCAATAGTATGTGGAAGTCTAAAAATGGACCCGTGGATTAAAGGATATGGTCTGCTGAAGTTTAGGGACTTGAATTCCTAAGAAGTTTGAAATATTAGAAGTTAGAGCCCATTGGAACCCCATAGAATAGAATATCAAAGCATCAGAGGGATTGTATCAGAGTTGATTGTATTGAAGGTCATCAAAACATTGGAGGTCTTGGTCATTGAAATATCATAACTTCTTAACAGTAGTATTTGAAGAAGTTATGATATCCAACAAGGCCAATATTTCTAAAAACACCAAGGAAAGCCTAGCCAAATTAATAAAGGGTTTGATGCAAAACCAATATTGATTGGGACTCTTTCTCTCTCCTATAGAAGGACACATGGTGGAATGTCAATGGGTCTGAGAAAGTGAAATGGATAGTTGTGTTAGCATATTGGAAAATGGAATAATATAGGATAGAAATATCATAACTCTTTTGAAAATGGTGGTTGAGAAGTTATGATATAGGGGGGTTTCGATATTTCCAAGCACACAGTCATATGGAGCCTAAAGGGACTAAGGGTTGAACAAACTGAACTAAGTATATAACACTGAGTAATATGATAACATTATGTTTCTTAATTTTATGATATAAAAGGGCTCTAATACAATGCTAAGACAATGGTCACACGTCTCGGTTCTATGAGAAAGGAAATACTAAAGGAGCTAAAAGAAAATGGGGCCAAGGATATCAGAGAGTGAAATATCATAAAATTCCTATTGTGTAAGTTATGATATGTTGTGTTCCGATGAGTCAGTACAATGAGTTTAATGGATGTATGAGTTGGAAGCTAAAAAATTGAATGAAGGAACAACAGTGTTGGTTGTTGAAGTGATCTAGATTTGTAGAAGGCTCTGAGGCAGGGAAACAAGGATAACGTTTAACAAAGATGAATTTAAGGGAATGAAGGAATAAATCAGTTGCTTTGTGTACACATTTGGTTGTGTTAAATGTGGAACATAGTGGCCATCCTTGGGGACTGTAAAGATCTATGGAGCAATAAATAAGAATGGGTCTCTCGGAGGAGTGTACAGGTCACCTGAGAATTCAATTCTCAGCATTGAAATTTCTGTTGTTAGTCAATGAAGCGATCCAAGGTCGACGTCTATGTTTAATACCATGATAATATTCATCCAGAATATGCAATAGTAGTAGGGGTAGCCATGACGAAGTAAATCTGGGCAGTAAGGGTACAAAGAGTACAGACAACCTTTCGGAGTGTGATTTTGTGAATCAAAACCATCGTTTTCAATTGAGCAATTGGGGGAATTGAGCATATTGCTGAAGAGCTGAGGAGTGAGAGTGGGGTGTATATAGAGTGAGGTCTAAGCACCAAGAGAAAACATAATTCTTGTGCTGTAAGAGTAGCATGTGCTTTGTTAGAAGAACAACGAGGGAAGAACTAAAGAAAAAGCAATAGGGTGATTCCCGAGTAAGGAACAATGTGAGATGAACTGAAGTAGTTGTAAGAGATAGCCTATTTTAAAGAAGGCATAGTGATGAGGAGACGTTGCTATGATAAGTGAGTAAAGAACAAATGCATGAGACCAGAGGAATTCAGTGGAACAACAGAGGACAGAGAGTGTAAGTAGATTATGCAACCAACCATTTTGGTATTTTACTTGTAATGTATATGCCTCTATTTTTAGTTTGAAAATTGGATGAAATAGTAGAACAATGGAAAGAGCAGGTTGGTTCTTGCATTCAGAAGAGGTTGGTGCCTCTTGGAAAGTTGGTTCTTGCTAATCAAAAGGGGTCGGTGCCTTATTGGAGTGGGTACTCACAAACAAGCAGGGATAATTAAGTAGGTGCTTAATTTGCATCATAAACAAATAACAAATTTGGTTGTTTTTTCCCTCTTGGTTTCCACGTGAAAAACACTATGTCAAATGTGTGTGTTTCTCATGCAATTATTGTATGAACATGAATTTTTAAAATTGTTGATCCACTCCCTTTGTGAATGAATTCTCCCACAAGTAACATACCATAAAAAGGGACTGTAAGTATACTAGAAAAACATAAGAATCTCACTATTATTGATTCATCCCCCACCCCCCCCACCTCCTTCTCAGTAATTCCTTATTCCAACATATTTTACCCCTGTGTCAACAGGTGAATTACTTCATTCATCAAAAATGGATTTTTGCTTTTACATAGGTCACCTCTTCCAAAGTTGTGGGATTTTCCAGTATTTGGGACCACTAGAGAGGTCACATGATGTATCAAGTTTCTAATCATCTGGATTCACAATGGTTCTTTATGGATCGAAAAGGAATACCTTATCTATGTGCTCAGAATTCACTGGCTAACTAGTTCATTAATGGAAGGGAAAGATGTTCCCACATCTTTTCAAAAGACATCAAAACATTGTAGGAAGTCTGTCAATAGCAATTTGTACTCCAAATATGGTACCAAACACTAAGGTCGTGGAGCAATGATCAATCTCATTAACAATGAGCAAGCCAATTTTTCTTGCTATCTTATCACATGTAAATATTTTTGGCATTACACCAAGGGTTATTGTACTCTATATGTTATTTATATTATAGAGTTCTGTGTCTAGGGTGCTCAATGAAATTGGTGCAAATACTTGATGGATAAGCTTTTCCTTGCTTGTCATGAATTTTATAAGAAGGCTTCGTATTTTATTTATGGATATTTGAATGTCACGAATTCAATGATGAAGTGGTGTGCCCAAAAAGGTTGTTTCTTACTTGAAATCCTAGATGATGAGGTCCTCAGCGTATCCTTTAATCCCTAGAAATCCCAGTCTGATTCTACCAATATTTATTTTAATGAAAAATATTTTGGAGAGTTGTATAATCAAGTCATTGACGTAAACCCAAGTTGTTAAAATTCCCCAACCAATCCTGAATCCTCAATTTGGTTTATTTTTTACCATAATCTTTCTTATGTCTACCCTAAATTTTTTGACAAAATTACATTTTAGATGTGGCCTTTTCCCTTTTATATATTAGAACCAACTTTTCATAGAGAAGTGATGTCTTAGTCGGGTATTCAGCAAATGATCACCCATAAAGGAATATCATATTCACTTGAGGGATTGACGTCGAGAGAACCAGATTCATACACAACCTCTTCTTCTCATAAGCACCATGCCACTATTAGTTCAAATTTCCAACCCCTTGTCAAGAGAATGCAATATTGTTTGACTTCATGCTACCATTAATGGTATTGAATACATTGTAAGTGACCCTGCTATGATCTCATGTATTTTTTATTCTCTTCCTTTTCAAGGACAAATTTTAAACGTTTGTCTTTCCCCATGGCCTCATTAATGACCTTCATTGCAACATTATCTACCTCTTTTATTTCTTCTTTTGTTGATTAGGATGTTTATTTTTCTTCTTTATAAGCATTTTTATCATCAATATTGAAACCCACATATTTCATTATGCATCCTTTCCCTATTGTCCATATTATTAGTGATGAACTTGTGGAACCCATCCAACCAACCACTTTGTTAAAGAGAAGGATAATTCCCATTTTCATGAGTTGAATCCATCTAGCGTTGTGTCATCTCTGCAGTCCCATGCAACTTCAAATTCACATTCAGATACTATTTTGAGGTTCCATCCAGCCATTTTACATAGGAGAGAAATGTAGAGATACAACAAGATCGTGAAGTCTTCCCTAATACAGTAATGGTCCTATAGCTAGATATTGTACCAGAAATAGCGGATATACATGGATAACAATTTTATAGTCTTGTCATCTGTTAGATTCCTATACCAATTGGTTTCATTTTTCATGATTGACTGGAGAAGTGCCAAATATGTTCATCCTTTCCATGCTACAAAGGTGCCATATTTTGAAGAATTTCACTATGTACAGTTGCTTGACTCTTATCATAGCTTGTGATTGAATTTGCTTGTCCTAGAATAGAGAATAAAGGTATGTCCAAAAATTTCAAGCTTGGTAGATGCATAGATAGGTAGAGAAGCAAAGGAGCCCAACTACTTAATATGGGCCCTTGGAAGAGATAAGGGTAGACTTAGATAGGAGGGCAGCTAAAAGAAAAGAAGAGAATCAGGGTTTGCTAGTTCAAATGCACCCAATGAAAATGAAGAAAAAATGTTAGGTGTACTAGGCTGGGTAGGCAGTTTTGATGTTGCAGAAGTAGGTTTATGAGCAATTTGGTCCTTTGGAACAAGTTTCATCTCATAAATATCATAAGGTGCTATGGCAAGGTGGTTAGAAAACAAGTGAAGCATGACTAATTTCCCTCCTCATTTTTCCAAGAAACACCTATTAACATCCCCCCAAGGACAATGAGATCTGCTCACTGCCCTTAGTCCACTTCATTCCATGGAAAAACTAAGTGAAACTGTGTTTTCACCTAGGGAAAAAAAGCCACATTTCTTGTGTAAAATGTTTTTATTCCATTATGCCAAGTTTCCCAAACTTCATAACTTGGTATCCTTTCATTCCCCCATGCCTATGTTTTTCACTCTATAAACTTAGCATTTATTCATACATATCCATCCCACATATTCATATTAACCTTCTAACTCTATTATATAGCTCCTATATAATGTTTCCCCACCCCTATTACATATAAAAATACATAAAAAGTCCCTAAAATGCTAATATCCTGACCCTCGACAACATAGCCATATAGTAAAGATCTTCGGGAATTATAGGTTCACTTGGAACCTTATAATAACCCCTTGCGTGCATGTAAATATTGGGTTTCATTTAACATTCAGTTATATGAATAACCAATCTGCCAAAGTCCAATGTTAAAATACATTGAAAACCCCCGCAAAAACATTATAAAGCACTGAGATATTATGGTGGGTCCCCGTGTTGCGACCCCCACTGTTTCCCATTCGTTGTCGACCGTTGGATCCAAGCTCTCAGATCTGACGGTGCGCAGTTGTATCAAGATGCCCCCAACGCCCGAAGTTTATGTTCCGGGAAAATGGTGGTTTCGCCGCCGTACAGGGGACACGCATCGCCCACCCGGCTGTATCGCGACCCCCTTGCTCAATACTGCCGCTACCCAAAAAGCGGTGCGATAATACCACATACCGCCCTCACTTCCCACCGCTGATGTCATCTTGTGACGTCACATCCACGTTAGCTCCATGTCACTGTTGCCACCTCAGTGCCAGGTCATCCACCACGTCACCTTCTGTACCCCGCTACATGACAAAAAATCTACGCCATGATGACGTCATCAGAAAAAAGCGCCAAAAAGCCCATAAAGCCAAATTTTGTCAAAAAAGCCCGTGAAAGTGATTGTTTTCATCCATTGTTATTGCATTATTTTGCGGAACCTGTGCATGCATACTACGACGAAATCGCCACCAAACCTCCAGTCTGTCACCTCGACCACCATAGCCCGGCGTCCCACTCTGCAAGTCATCACCCAACCGGCGAGTAACTCCAGTGCATTGTTAGAATAGGTATTTATCATAATCCTGCTAAAAAATGCTCTGAATTTCGATTTTTCTCTATACAATTGTCCGGGAAACCCAGAATCTTGTTAAAATTCACCCTGCTACCTACAAATAAATACACCATGACCACTCTCTTGACCATTTTTTCATCGAAAAACCTTCACATTGCGTACCTCTCTATACAATTTGCCTAGTAAGCCGATAAAAACAGGTATTCACTTGAGTCTCACTCCCAAGCCCCCTGTTTTGACTTCCCTCTGCAAAATTGCCCACTGAAACTACTATTTTTCCCAATTTTTACTAAAAAATCTACCAACTCCCTCTCCCTCTGCAAATTTCTCCCATTAAGCCGAGCTCGAGGTCACTCTAGTCCGTGATTGCCAAAGGAAAGGCCCTGAAACTATTTCTACCCATTCCTTGCTGAAAAAACCCTCCAAACTTCATTTTCTGCTACAAATTCTGCCCAGCAAGTCAAAACAACACGCTCCAGTCTGCAAATCCTCTAAAAAAAGCCCAAGGGCCACTATTTTGGCTACTGTTGCTGTAAAGACCCACATTCCAAATAAAAACACAAGAAAATTTATAAGATGGAATCCCCTACTCTAGTGGCCCTCAATGTGGCCCCTCTCAATGCTCCACATAAAGAACTTGAATGGTTACCCCTAGCTGACAAGGATTTCCAGATTAATGACATAATTGGTAACAAATCTCATCTTCAGGCCTTTTGTGAGATCAGGAACAACTACAGAAACAAAGCTGATATCTTTGGGATTTGGGAGTCCAATATGCCCATGTACTACCTCCCTTGTGTCAATGCTTTTCCTAACCTCATTCACCAATGCCATGCCAATTATGAGCCCACTCAAAGGGCAGTGATGTCTCCTTCTGGAATAATTCTATTTTATATCACCCCTGAATCTATAAATGAGATGCTGCATTTTAAGCCAAATGGGCCATTAACTCCTCTTTCCTTGGGACTTTTGCTTGACCAAGGTGCCAAATTGCCAAGTTCAGAAATAACCAGAATAGGCCAATCATTTATGAAACCAAATTGTCAACCTCAGGAACCTCCTCCATATCTAGACACATGGTTTAATGAAGCAGGAAAATTTATTATTGACATGATAGCCTACATCCTAGGATTCAAAACCAGTGAGTATGTAGATGAAACCACATTGGTCCTCTTATCCATCTTTACTCCAGGACATCCCCCTGCTATCAGGTATGATTATGCCACCTTCATAGCTGATAAGATCCATGAGCAATTCATGAGCATGGACAAAGAAAGAGTGTTTAAATACACATCATACATATATCATTTGTTGCTCTACTATCAGCCATATAGTTTTCAAGTTCCCCTTAGAAAATTAGATTTCAAAGCAGAGACAAGGTATGTAATCTTTTGGACCCCAGTCTTCCACCATGTTTACTACTCTCCTTATACTTATTGTGAATTCATTGATCTGTTCATATATCCAGCCACCTCTTTACTGGTGACAAGTCCTCTAGATAGACTTTCTAGTAAAATGCAGAGAATTCTACAGCTCTCCAAGAGCTATAGCATAGGTGACTGGTACTTTTACCAGAATCACACTGTGATCCGAATATATGGCTGTGAGCTGTGCCCCTACAAATTGCCAAAATATGTGCCAATGCGATTGTTTGCCCTGGAATACTTCAGACAATTTATCCAAGCAGATGTAATCCATTTCTGTGAGGCCAAGATAAAGGCACAACTCAAAATAAGAAATCAACTGGGCCCTTTCACCTTCAATAAAAGGGAAGCCTTGCAAGAGGCTGATGATATTTTAGGGCACAGACTCACGCTGAAATAGAGTTTCTATTGGGCACCATATGACCCCAATCATTTCATAAGTTATAGGAAAGTTAAAAATAAGCTGCCAGCATATGTTCATTGTAAAATCCATGAAATCCAACAGTATGCTAATCAACAAGTGTGGCTAGAGGGCACATTAGTTGAAGAGATAAGTGAAGAAGAGAAATTGGAAAAGGAAATGAAAGAACTTGAAAAAACACTTGACCTGGACTCTTTTGGACAGGTACCCTTCAAGCTACCCCAACACATTGGAGGTGATACATCTTTTGCTGAGAGCTCACAGCAAACATCCCAAAAGGCCAGTTCAGCAGCAGCAAAGGGCAAGGAGGTGATGGATACAGAACAATAAACAATGGCAGATCAGCCTACCACATCAAAAGAACAGGGTCAAGGGCAAGTTCCCCCAGCTCAAACCAAGGCACCAAAAGCCCCTGTGCTATAGACTCCTCAAAATGAGGAAAAGAGCAGAAAGAGAGATAGAGAAAAGGATACCCCTACCAGTGGACCGATACAAAAACCGGGAGATAAGAGGCAAAGATTGAATCCCTACTTTGAGGAGGAATTTTTGGAAGATACCACAAGCAGCATGAGAGATGAGGAAAGGACCGAGCAGCAAACTTCTCCATTACCTGGCACATCAACTAGCTCATTCCAGCAAGATCTAGAGATGCAACATAGCGTGGAAGTTTCATCCACTAGGCCTCAAAGCAAGCAAATCTCTGATATCAAGAAAACTTTCACTAAAATAAAAGCAAAAAATGATCCAGTAAGGATGCAACTTTATAATCATCTAATGAGGACATCAGCCACCAATCAACAAAGGCTAATGGCTGCTTATGATATTCAGGAAAAGAAAATGATCCTCAGTCATTTCAAGCGCAAGACACAACAACCACAGTCAGCTGTTGATTATATTAGAACCAATCCAGAAGTTTTCTCTAAATATATCCACCCAATTGACCAGATTGAATTACATAAGCAAACTGGGGAGATGGTGTACTCCACCTTGGCAGACAAGGCATTGCTCGCTCACAAACTGTAAAATTCATTACACAATACCTCTGCCCAATTAGAATTGGAAAAGGCTTCCTCCTTAGCTAAGGACAACAGGATTAAGTCCTTAGAAGAATTATCATCGAGCTCGGGCATAATCCTAAGGATGCAAAGGGCATCAAAGCACTAATAAAGAAGAAGGAGGAGGACATTGCAGTCCTCAAAAAGCAATTAAAGCTGCCAATTAGAATGCATCCACAAACTTCAGAAGTTGCATAGCAGAAAGAAGAGGAGGACATGGTAAGTTTACTAATAAGGATGAATGAGAGATTAGCAGAAACAGAGCCGGCATTGGAGAAAGCAATTAAAGAGAAGCAGGGAGAGTCGACCTCCCAGCCACCTGAAGAAGCTCCAACAGGTACCACTACTCCCCCCACTATTACAACAACGGTCCCTCCTACTATCCCAACATCAACAGCAGGTACCTCAGCTTCAGCAGCAACAACAGGGCCAGATACCAGCATGGGCATGGAAGAATTGATGAAAGAAGTAAAAGAGCTGGAGGTCCAAATGTCAGAGCTGAAAGAGGCAAAAGAAAAACTGGCCAAACTAGAGGTAAGATATGACAAATCTAAGATAACAGTGGCAGAGAAAACCAGAGAGGTAAAGGCCCTGGAGAATTAGGTGAAATCATTGGAAAAATATCTCACCCTGCATAAACCTCTAGCAGACATCAAAACAATTTTGTGCACCAAAATTGGCCAGTCTATCACTGACCAATGGCAGTCAATTCAAACGATCCATGAACAAATATAATTGGTAGAAAGGGCCCAAGTGGAAATACAAAGGGCCAGGGCATCATTGGGAAACATGCTTGAGTAGGCCAATAAACTGATCCATTTTTTGAATACTCATACCAGAGAATAGTTAGCAGCTTTGGAGATCAGGGACAGAATAGGCACCATTTTGACAGTGAAAAAGGTGCTAACTATGAAGAATTTTATATAGAATTTGGAAAAGAAGTGCCAAGAAATGCAGATGGAGATAAATTCCTTCACAAAGAAGTTTACAGTCTTGCAGCAGAAGGGTCTACCCAGTTTATTAACTAGCAATCAAAGACTATTAACACATGAACAATATGCTCACAGGGTAAACACATATGTTGCCAATCAGATCACAGCATCATCAAGCACTTCAGAAGACACAAAACCTCCCTCTGGATAGAGCTTATATGACAAATTGGAAAATTTGTTCTATATTGAACATGAGATAAATCATCTTTTTGAAGTCCAGACCAAGTTCTATAGATATACTAAAGCTGATGAAACACTAATAAAAATACAAAGACATCAGTTGCCAACATACCAATGGTGGCAGGGCATGCTGGAAGTTTTACCAAGGTAAATTCTGATTTTTCTTTTTATCTACATTTGGTTAAATAACAAAACATGTGGCAGATATAATAAAGATGAGAACAATAGAGGAAGGCGGTCAAGCGGGGACTAGAATGCAATAAAGAAGAATCAAGCATAGATGAAGGGGCCGAGATAGCAATGCAGGAACGCAAAGTAAAGACACAGATACCAGCCGACAACATGAGTTAGAAAGTCAAACATATCTTATCAGTTAAAGCAGCCAGCACAGCAACAATTACTCCTGCATTCATTTCTACATTTATTTCCCTTGTCAGAGTAGGTGGAGGAAGCTATTGTTTGATATCTTATCCACAGGATATTTTGTAAGTCTCTTTTATATAAATACCTCCCCAAGAGATGTATCTGGGGTTGGTGATTTTCCTCTCTGGACCGCACTGTAGCTCTAAGATTTTTTTTAATATAAAGGCTGTTGAAGTTCACTGCTCCTGGACCGTCTGAATGTGGATTTGATGTTTTGGGCCCTGCTACAGAATTCTTGTGTCTTTCTATGGATCAATAAGTTGTTCTAAACTGTGTTTTGTGTTTTGTGTGTTTGCAAATTTCATATATGTTTTATAATCTTAGTAACAGGGAAAAAGAATAGCCCAGAACTTGTTTAAATACACTTTGTGTTCAATCTCTGTTGTTATTTATGTTTTCTTCAGAATTAGCATAAACAAGAATTCTTAGATGCTCCTGTTTCCACTTATTCTTTCACTTTGAAAATTGCCAAGGAATTCTTTACTGCTCCTTGATAATATTCATGCACTTTCCCTCTGCCGTCATGATGAAGGATTCTTAACTGCCCTTCATCCGCTAGCTTACATTCCATCAATTTCTAGATTTTAAATTTGTTCCAAAATCGATTATCTTGCTCTGTAGTATTGCCATTTATCAGAGAAAACACACTCAGCAGTTCGTCCTCATAGATTCCATTTTCCCAATGGAATAAATTGTTTCAGACTTGCATCCCAACTCTGTTTGAGATCACCATCCAACAAACTTAAAAGAAAACCTTGCACATCATAACTAGCATAAAATACTTCAAAAACAAAGCTAAATTATAAAGAGAGAGCCCTCTCTGGATGCAGTTTGGCTAGAAGCTGCATCTAAAAGATTGGTTAGTGGTTACCTCGGCCGTATTCCCTTTTCTCACAAGTTTTGGGGAACAACCTGAGTGATAACATCATTGGTGACTCCACTGGGGACTGAATGAATGTCTATTACTACTGTCTAGTTTCTAAAGCTACAGATGGAGCCTAAAGTTAGCCAGGTAGCCTTTGAAATTGTTTTTGCTATGCGATCACAGGAGTAAATAAAAGCTACTTCAGTCTATCTCCGGTCTAGTTTTAGGCTTTAAACAGCTGTCTCAAAGATTTGATCAGTTTCCTTGTTTCAAACATACCTGAAGGAAAGCCCAACGCATCCTATATTCCAAAATCTTCCTTCAACATATCGTTAAAAATTCTATCCTTCAAATATCTCCAAAAAATACCAAAATATACTTTCAGAAGATGGCTCCAAAGAAGAAAACTCGTTACACTAGGTCTAACCCAAACCCAAATCCCCCGCCTATTTTTGACAATCCAAATTTGATTCCTAAGAGCCTTAGGAAACCTGAAAATCAAGAGAGGTTTGCTGATTCAAATCTTGAAACACCTCAGCAGAAACCTATTCAAACTCAACTTACTACTGTAAAATCTCAAGCCTTTTTTCCTATTGATGTAGCTTCTTCCAGTTCACCATTATCACTCCAAAACCTCTTTTCCACCCCTCCATCCACAGCAATTATCTCAGCTATTATCCCTGTGCTTCCAGTTGTCCCACTTTTACCTGCTAATATGGAAAATCGATATGCTCCCCTACAGTTGCCTGCCAATATAGGGGCTATGCCACAGGATTATTAGAGAAAAATTACGTATTTTGATGGTACTGGCACTTACACTACTCAACAACATACCAAGAAGATGATAGATTATTTTGAAAACTATGAGATTGATGATGATGATGTCAGGATGAAAATTTTTGTCCAAAGCTTAACTGGTGATGTAAGGACCTGGTTTAGGGCACTCCCTGCAAACTCAATAGCTAATCCAAATGCCCTTTATCAGACTTTCCTGAACAGATGAGAAAAGAAAAAAGACCCTTTACACATCTTAACAAAATATGAGAACTTGAAGAGAGGCCCACACGAAAGTGTCCAAGATTATTGTGCCAGATTCAACAATACCTACCTTGCTACTCCAATAAATCTTAGACCACCACCAGACTTAGCATTGATCAAATTCCCTGATGTATTTGAATCAGACATGGCTTACCAGCTTAGGGAAAGAGCTCCTCCTAGCCTCGAAGATATGCAGAGCATAGCTGTGAGCATTGAAGCCAATCTGATTCCTAAACGAAATTGAGCTAGATCTGAAAGGAGAACAACTTTCAAAGAAGAACCATCTGCCTTTGAACAAAAACATGATGCAATCATTAAAGGCATGGATAGAATGGGAGATAGAGTGGAAACTATTGAGAGAAAATCTTCATGGGAGGGCCAACCAAGCAGCAATGCAAGAAATCCAAACTTTAGAAAAAATCAAAATCCCAATGTAGGAAAAGCTGGTCCAGATCAAAACATTAGACCTCCATTCCAAGAAAACTATGCCGAAGCCTCCACATCTAGTGAACCAGCAAAGTACCCCCACATTAACTTAATGGGTCTCAATAGTGGACAACAAAGTTTCCTAACTCAAGAAGATCAAGAGGCGCATACTCTTAGTCAGTTTCAAATGCAATCAAGGGAATCCTTTGATTTTAAGGAAGGGTATGACACAACTGTGTATGAAGTCCATAAACAGTATAACTTGAGAAGTAGGAGAATAGACATCCGTGATGATCCTAGGCAGAAGACAATCAAGCAACCTACCAAAAACAAACTCAAGGATTCTCATATACAAACTATTCCTAAATCAACTTCCAATCCAAATAGTCCAACAGTTGAAGATATTGCAGATAAAGATAAATCAAAACAACGCTCTTTACCTGCTTTTCCACTCAGAGAAATTGTAGAGGAACCTTTGGAAGATGGTGTGCAAGTAACTCCAGGTCATCATAACATTCCAGTAAAAGAGGTAGTTGTTGAAAACTTAGTTGAGAAACACAACCTTGCTGCCCAAAATGTCAAAATACAAACAGAAAAACCCTTTAATATAGAGACTGAAATAAGTAAGTTAAAAGTAGCCATCCCATTATCTGAATTTGCTAGGCATGAAGTTTTTAGAGAACAAATCAGCAGATCATTACAAATTTCAGAAAACAAAGATTTAGTGACTATCCTTGATGATCAACCAGAACTTATATTTGGCCCTGAAGCAAATGGTAAATCAGTAGATGGAGGAGTTCCTCCCTTCTATGTAAGTTTAAACATTCATGACAAAGTGCTTCACAATGCAATGTTTGATTCAAGAGCTTCCCATAATCTGATGCCTAAATCTATCATAGAAAAGTTGGACCTAGATATCACAAGGCCATAGAAAGACCTATTTTCCTTTGATTCCAGTCAGGTCCGGTGTCTAGGCTCAATCAAGGATCTGTGTGTGTCATTAGTCCAATATCCAGCCAAGACAATTTTGATGGATGTGGTGGTAGCTGATATTCCACCCAAGTATGGAATGCTGTTATCTAGATCCTGGGGTGCCAAGCTACAAGGATCTTTGCAACTGGACATGTCTTATGCCACCATCTCAGTATTTGGCCAGCCTAAGAGGCTATACCGAGAAACTTTGATGAAGTATGCGGTAAGTAGTCAAGAAAAACCCCGAAACTTTCCCATTTATTCTATGCATTCATACATGGACTCTTTTATCTTGTACAACACTGAGATTCATACCCTAAATAATATTAAAATTGTGGCTTTAAGTCAAGATGAATTCCTAGATAAAGAATCCACAGTTCAGATTCAAGAAGTCTTGGAGAACAATAAATTGACAATCACACATGAGGAATCCCGGGAGACTGAAAATCCAACTCTGCCTGCTAAGCAAATTGAAAAAACTCCTAATACTAGTTCCAATCAAGAAAACCTATGGTATCTAGAATTTGATGGATCTGTTAATAAGATAGGAGCTGGGGTAGGGATTTGGATACACAATATGAAGGATGAACACGCTGAGGGACATGCATATAGATTGAATTTCAGATGCACTAACAACATGGCTGAATATGAAGCCCTCCTCTTAGGGCTCAAAGTGATCAAAAGCCTAGGTGCAGCTCGAATGTCAATTTTGGGAGATTCTGACCTCATCATTCAACAAATAAAGGGTAACTTCATTACAAATGATCTTAGGCTGAGATCATACAGAGCTGCTACAATGGAAATTCTCAACACCTTTCTCGAATCCCAATTGACCAAAATTCCAAGGAATAAAAATTGCATGCTCATAGTCTAGCAACCTTTGCCAATACTTGCAAATTGCCATTTAAGCCCAATCACCGATTCACTGCCGAAATCAAACATAGACCTGCTGTACCAGATAATGTTAAAAACTGGTAGGTGTTTGAAAATGACACACAAATCAACAATTTCCTAACTTTGAAAGAGGAGTTTTCAAGCACAAAAATGGATACAAACACAATAGATGAAAGCAATCAAATAGACAAAATTGACACACATATTTCTGCTGAAACAACAAACCAAATTCTACATCCCACTAAGTTTACTAAAATAGATTTACAGGAACTTCAAGAAAACGAATGTGAGGATGCCATTGGAGTAGAATGTGAAGTCATTGATTTGAAGGATAATTTTCTACCTACAGGCCTCACTCCTTTAGAGGACATTTTTGACTCAAATGACATCACTAGGAAACCTAAAATGCAGCCATTAAACGCAGAAATTTAGGACTGTAATTTAGGAACTGCATAGAATCCCAAAACGATAAAATTGTCCAAAGCTCTGCCTCCTAACCAAAAACGCAAGTATATTGAACTATTCAAAAAATTTCAATATGTTTTTGCATGGAGTTATGAGGACCTAAAGTCTTATGACACTGCAGTCATCCAACACACCATACCTCTAAAAGAAAACCAAAAACCTTTGAAACAGAAACTTAGGAGGGTCAACCCTGTGCTACTCCCTTTGATTGAGAAAGAAGTTAAGAGAATGTATGAAGCTGGAATTATAGCTCCAATCATATTTTTAGAATGGGTTTCAAATTTAGTGTCCACTAAAAAGAAAACAGGAGAGATTAGGTTGTGTGTCGATTTGAGAAATTTGAACAAAGTCTCTTTAAAGGATAATTACCCTTTACCCAAAATGGATCACATTTTGCAAAGGGTTGTGGGTGCTTCAAGGATATCACTATTGGATGGATTCTTAGGCTTCAATCAGATCCTAATGCATCCTGATGACCAAGATAAAACTGTTTTCACAACCCCTTGGGGGACATTCAAATATGTGAAAATTCCATTTGGACTCAAGAATGCAGGAGAAACTTTTCAAAGATCCATGGATATAGCTTTTGCTAAAGAAATCCATGATTTTTTAGTCATTTACCTAGACGACCTTACAGCTTTTTCCAAATTAGATCAAGAACACCTAGATCATCTCAGACAAGTATTCTTAATTTGCAGAAAATATGGTATATCACTAAATCCAAAGAAATCATTGTTTGGCCTAGAAGAAGGAAAATTATTGGGCCATATCATCTCTAAAGAAGGCATTAGAATTGATCTGGACAGAATACAGGCTATTCTACAAGCCCCTCACCCTAGAGACATCAAAGAACTACAAGCCTTTTTGGGGAAGATCAATTTTCTAAGAAGATTCATACCAAATCTGGCCGAGCTGATAAGATTGCTGAACACCATGCTGAAAAAAGACTCCAAGGTCAAGAGGACAATAGAAGCTAGACAAGCCTTTGAAGATATCAAAAAATCTTTGACTCAAACACCAATCCTCACAAGCCCAAAGTTTGACAAGGACTTTATCATATTCTCATTTGCATCAGAGCATACAATCGCGGTTGTTTTGCTTCAAAAAGATGAACAGGGATATGAAAAACCCATAGCCTTTTTCAGGAAAGCCCTCAGAGATGCTCCCCTCAAATATTAGATTATGGGAAAACAAGCATATGCACTTGTAAAGGCCATTAAGGACTTTAGAGTTTACATCCTATACTCTCATGTGATTGCTTATGTGCCCAACACTGTTGTTAAAGACATCCTAACCCAAGAAGGAATTGAAGGAAAAAGGGGCAAATGGATAGCTACCATACTAGAATAGGAAATTGAAATCAAACCAACAAAACTGATAAAAGGACAAGGACTAGCTAAACTCATGACTAAAAACAACTTTCAAGCCCTTAACATAAATCAACTGGATAATGAGCAGGAGATGGCGACTCCACAGATCAATCAAGCCTTTCTACAATCACCTTGGTGCTGACATATGTTTTGTATTATTAAATCTGCAAGCTCCTCCAGGATTATCCAGAGCTAAGAAAAGATTTTTGAAAATGAAAGCTTCCAAGTTTTGTATTTTAGATCAGGCTCTCTTTTGGAAAAATCATGAAGGTGTTTTATTAAATTGTCTAATCAAAGAAGAAATTGACAAAGTACTTGTAGAGTTTCATGCAGGGGATTGTGGTGGACATTTATATTAGAAATCAACTGCTGATAAAATCCTAAGGGCTGGATTTTATTGGCCCACCATATTTGCTGATGTGAAGAAATATGTAACTTCTTGCCACAAATGCCAAATCTTTGAAGGCAAGAAAAAGTTGTTTCCTCTACCCCTCAAGCCCATTTCCATTGAAAGACCATTTCAAAAATGGGGTTTAGACTTCATTGGGGAAATCCACCCTTCATCCTCTGGCGAGCATAAATGGATTTTGACTGCTACAGACTATTTCACCAAGTGGATAGAGGCCATCCCTTGTAGGCAAGCCAATGACTTAATAATCATGTAATTCTTAGAGTCCAACATCTTGTCTAGGTTTGGGTGCCCGGAGAAGATTATTACAGACAATGCTGCTGCCTTTAAATATAAGAGAATGATTAATGTCTGTCATAAATACCACATTACCTTGGGCCATTCTACAACCTATTACCCTCAAGGTAATGGTCTAGCTGAATCCTACAACAAAAGCTTGATCAACATCATTAAGAAAGTCTTGGAGGATAATAAGAAAAATTGGCACAAAAAGCTTGTAAATGCGCTATGGGCAGACAGATTAACCACCAAGAGATCTATTGGCACAAGTCCCTATGAATTGGTTTATGGCATGGAGGCAGTATTCCCTTCTTCTTTGGGAATCCCAGTGATAAAGTTGCTATAAGAGATACAGGCAGAACCTAATGATATTCAGAGAAGGATCAATCAAACTATTCACTTGTAGCAGACAAGAGAAGAGGTCTATCAAAGAGCTCAAGTTCTACAAGAAAAGCTTAAAAAGGTATTTGATAAAATAACCAAAGCAAAGGATTTCTACATTGGAGACAAAGTTTTGAAATGGGATTCCAGAAGAGAAGATAGGGGAAAAAATGGAAAATTTGATTTTTTGTGGAGAGGACCATTTATCATTCAGAATGTACAAGGAAACAACACCTACTTTTTGAAAATCCTGGATGGTACAGAGGCAGATGATGGACCAGTCAATGGCCGAATGCTGAAGCATTATTTTGATGCACTTTATTAAAGATACCAGCACTTTAAATTGTACATAAAAGTGTTTACTTTCTGCAGTTTATTACAACGATAAGATAGGGAATAAGTTGCAGCAAATTTTAAGGAAAAGGCAAGGAATTGTGCCACCTTTGGGTATTGCATTTTAAGTCTATCAGAAGAAGCTAAAGAAGCAGACTTGGGAGCTGTGGAAATGATGACAAATATTCGGACAGAGTATCCTAAACAGGGCTGCAACTATTTGAATCAATTCATGAGAGATTTATAGATATTGCAGAGGCACTAGTTTGTATACAACAAAGGAGAAATTTCAGAATACAACAGGAATTGAATATAAGGCCATCTAACCTGCTGTTCTTGACTTTTCACCAGGAAAAGCCATCCCCAAGTGGAGCCACTGTTAGATTCCTATACCAATAGGTTTCATTTTTCATGATTGACTGGAGAAGTGCCAAATATGTTCATCCTTTCCATGCTGCAAAGGTGCCATATTTTGAAGAATTTCACTATGTACAGTTGCTTGACTCTTATCATAGCTTGTGATTGGCCAAACAGCTTAATCTTGGCCAAGTTCATGTTTGAATTTGCTTGTCTTAGAATAGAGAATAAAGGTTTGTCCAAACATTTCAAGCTTGGCAGATGAGTAGATAGGTAGAGAAGCAAAGGAGACCAACTGCTTAATCTGGGCCCTTGGAAGAGATAAGGGTAGACTTAGATAGGAGGGCAGCTAAAAGAAAAGAAGAGAATCAGGGTTTGCTAGTTCAAATGCACCCAATGAAAATGAAGAAAAAATGTTAGGTGTACTAGGCTAGGTAGGCAGTTTTGATGTTGTAGAAGCAGGTTTATAAGCAATTTTATCCTTTGGAACAAGTTTCATCTCATAAATATCATAAGGTGCTATGGCAAGGTGGTTACAAAACAAGTGAAGCATGACTAATTTCCCTCCTCATTTTTCCAAGAAACACTTACTAACATCCCCCAAGGAAAATGAGATCTACTCACTGCCCTTAGTCCACTTCATTCCATGGAAAAACTAAGTGAAACTTTGTTTTCACCTAGGAAAAACAAGCCACATTTCTTGTGTAAAATGTTTTTATTCCATTATGCCAAGTTTCCCAAACTTCATAACTTGGTATCCTTTCATTCCGCCATGCCTAAGTTTTTCATTCTAGAAACTTAGCATTTATTCATACATATCCATCCCACATATTCATATTAACCTCCTAACTCTATTATATGGCTCCTATATAATGTTTCCCTGCCCCTATTACATATAAAAATACATAAAAGGCCCCTAAAACACTAATATCCTGACCCTCAGCAACATAGCCATATAGTAAAGATCTTTGGGAATTATAGGTTCACTTGGAACCTTATAATAACTCCTTGTGCGCATGTAAATATTGGGTTTCATTTAACATTCAGTTATATGAATAACCAATCCGCCAAAGTCCAAAGTTAAAATACATTGAAAAACCCCGCAAAACATTATAAAGCACCGAGATATTATGGTGGGTCCCCGTGCCGCGACCCGCGCTATTTCCCATTCGTCGTCGAACATTGGATCCAGGCTCTCAGATCTGATGACGCGCAGCTGTATCGCGATGCCCCCAAAGCCCAAAGTTTATGTTTCGGGAAAATGGCAGTTTCGCCGCCATACAGGGGACACACATCACCCACTCGGCTGTATCCCCCCCGCTCAATAATGCCGCTACCCAAAAAGCGGTGCGATAATACCACATATCGCCCTCACTTCCCACCACTGACGTCATCCTATGACATCACATCCACATCAGCTCTACGTCATTGTTGCACCTCAGTGCCAGGTCATCCGCCACGTCACCTTCCTTACCCCCTACACGACAAAAAATCTACATCATGATGACGTCATCACAAAAAAGCGCCAAAAAGCCCATAAAGCCAAATTTTGTCAAAAAATCTCGTGAAAGTGATTGTTTTCATCCATTGTTATTGCATTATTTTGCGGAACCTGTGCATGCATACTATGACGAAATCACCACCAAACCTCTAGTCTATCACCTCGACCACCATATCCCGGTGTCCCACTCTGCAAGTCATCACCCAACCGACGAGTAACTCCAGTGCACTGTTAGAACATGTATTTATCATAATCCTACTAAAAAACCCTCTGAATTTCGATTTTTCTCTGTAGAATTGTCTGGGCAACCCAAAATCTTGTTAAAATTCACCGTGCTGCCTGCAAATAAATACACCAGGACCACTCTCTTGACCATTTTTTCATCGAAAAACCTGCACATTGCATACCTGTCTATACAATTTGTCTAGTAAGCCGATAAAAACAGGTATTCACCTGAGTCTCGCTCCCAAGCCCCCTGTTTTGACTTCCCTCTACAAAATTGCCCACTAAAACTACTATTTTTCCCAATTTTTACTAAAAAACCTAACAACTCCCTCTCCTTCTGCAAATTTCTCCCATTAAGTTGAGCTTGAGGTCACTCTGGTTTGTGATTGCCAAAGGAAAGGCCCTGAAACTATTTCTACCCATTCCTTGCCGAAAAAACCTTGCAAGGTTCATTTTCTGCTACAAATTCTGCCCAGCAAGTCAAAACAGCACGCTCCAGTCTGCAAATCCTCTGAAGAAAGCCCCAGGGCCGCTATTTTTCCCACTGTTGCTGTAAAGACCCACATTCCAAATAAAAACACAAGAAAATTTATAAGATGGAAGCCCTTCCTCCAGTGGCCCTTAATGTGGCCCCTCTCAATGCTCCACATAAAGAACTTGAATGGTTACCCCTAGCTGACAAGGATTTCCAGATTAATGACATAATGGGTAACAAATCTCATCTCCAGGCCTTCTGTGAGATCAGGAACAACTACAGAAACAAAGCTGACATCTTTGGGATTTGGGAGTCCAATATGCCCATGTACTACCTCCCTTGTGTTAATGTTTTTCCTGACCTCATTCAACAATGCCATGCCAATTATGAGCCCACTCAAAGGGCAGTGATGTCTCCTTCTGGAACAGTTCTATTTTATATCACCCCTGAATCTATAAATGAGATGCTTCATTTTAAGCCAACTAGGCCATTGACTCCTCTTTCCTTGGGACTTTTGCTTGACCAAGGTGCCAAATTGCCAAGTTCAGAAATAACCAGAATAGGCCAATCATTTATGAAACCAAATTGTCAACCTCAGGAACCTCCTCCATATCTGGACACATGGTTTAATGAAGCAGGAAAATTTATTATTGACATGATAGCCTACATCATGGGATTCAAAACCAGTGAGTATGTAGATGAAACCACATTGGTCCTCTTATCCATCTTTACTCCAGGACAACCCCCTACTGTTAAGTATGATTATGCCACCTTCATAGCTGATAAGATCCATGAGAAATTCATGAGCATGGGCAGAGAAAGAGTGTTTAAATACACATCATATATATATCATTTGTTGCTCTACTATCAGCCAGATAGTTTTCAAGTTCCCCTTAGAAAATTAGATTTCAAAGGAGAGACAAGGTCTGTAATCTTCTAGACCCCAGTCTTCCACCATGTTTACTACTCTCCTTATACTTATTGTAAATTCATTGATCTGTTCATATATCCAGCCACCTCTTTACTGATGACAAGTCCTCCAAATAGACTTTCTGGTGAAATGCAGAGAATTCTACAGCTCTCCAAGAGCTATAGCATAGGTGACTGGTACTTTTACCAGAATCACATTGTGATCTGAATATATGGCTGTGAGCTGTGCCCCTACAAATTGCCAAAATATGTGCCAATGTGATTGTTTGCCCTGGAATACTTCAAACAATTTATCCAAGAAAATGTCATCCATTTCTGTGAGGCCAAGAAAAACGCACAACTCAAAATAAGAAATCAACTGGGCCCTTTCACCTTTCAATAAAAGGGAAGCCTGGCAAGAGGTTGATGATATTTTAGGGCATAGACTCACGCTGAAACAGAGTTTCTATTGGGCACCATATGGCCCCAATCATTTCATAAGTTAAGGAAAGTGAAAAATAAGCTGCCAACATATGTTCATTATAAAATCCCTGAAATCCAACAATATGCTAATCAACAAGAGTGGCTAGAGGGCACATTAGTTGAAGAGATAAGTGAAGAAGAGAAATTGGAAAAGGAAATGAAAGAGCTTGAAAAAACACTTGACCTGGACTCTTTTGGACAGGTACCCTTCAAGTTGCCCCAAAAAATTGGAGGTGATACATATTTTGCTGAGAGCTCACAACAAACATCCCAAAAGGCCAGTTCAACAGCAACAAAGGGCAAGGAGGTGATGGATACAGAACAACAAACAATGGCAGATCAGCCTACCACATCAAAAGAACAGGGTCAAGGGCAAGTTCCCCTAGCTCAAACCAAGGCACCAGAAGCCCCTATACTACAGAATCCTCAAAATGAGGAAAAGAGCAGAAAGAGAGATAGAGAAGAGGATACCCCTGCCAGTGGACTAGTAGAACAGCCGGGAGATAAGAGGCAGAGATTTAATCCCTACTCCCAGGAGGAATTTTTGGAAGAGACCACAAGCAACATGAGAGATGAGGAAAGGACCGCGCAACAAACTTCTCCATTACCTGGCACATCAACTAGCTCATTCCAGCAAGAGCTAGAGAGGCAACATAGCGTGGAAGTTTCATCCACCAGGCCTCAAAGCAAGCAAAGCTCAAATATCAAGAAAAATTTCACTGAAATAAAAGAAAAAAATGATGCAGTAAGGATGCAACTTTATAATCATCTAATGAGGACAGCACCCACCAATCAACAAATGCTAATGGCTGCTTATGATATTCAGGAAAAGAAAATGATCCTCAGTCACTTCAAGCCCAAGAAACAGCAACCACGGTCAATTGTTGATTATATTAGAACCAATCTAGAAGTTTTCTCTAAACATATCCACCCAATTGACCAGATTGAATTACATACGCAAACTGGGGAGATGGTGTACTCCACCTTGGCAGACAAGGCATTGCTCACTCACAAACTGCAAAATTCACTACACAATACCTCTGCCCCATTAGAATTGGAAAAGGCTTCCTCCTTAGCTAAGGACAACAGGATTAAGTGCTTAGAAGAAATTATCATCGAGCTCGGGCATAATCCTAAGGATGCAAAGGGCATCAAAGCACTAATAAAGAAGAAGGAGGAGGACATTGTAGCCCTCAAAAAGCAATTAAAGTTGCCAATTTCAATGCATCCACAAAATTCAGAAGTTTCATAGTAGAAAGAAGAGGAGGACATGGTAAGTTTACTAATAAGGATGAATGAGAGATTAGTAGAAACAGAGCAGGCATTGGAGAAAGCAATTAAAGAGAAGCAGGGAGAGTCGACCTCCCAGCCACCTGAAACAGCTCCAACAGGTACCACTACTCCCCCCACAGTTACAACAACAGTCCCTCCTACTATCCCAGCATCAACAGTAGGTACCTCAGCTTCAGCAGCAACAATAGGGTCAGATACCAACATGGGCATGGAAGAATTGATGAAAGCAGTAAAAGAGCTAGAGGTCCAAATGTCAGAGCTTAAAGAGGCAAAAGAAAAACTGGCCAAACTAGAGGTAAGCTATGACAAATCTAAGATAAGAGTGACAGAGAAAACCAGAGAGGTAAAGGCCTTGGAGAATAAGGTGAAATCATTGGAAAAATATCTCACCCCGCATAAACCTCTAGCAGACATCAAAAAAAAATTGTGGACCAAAATTAGCCAGTCTATAACTAACCAATGGCAATCAATTAAAACGGTCCATGAACAAATAGAATTGATAGAAAGGGCCCAAGTGGAAATTCAAAGGGCCAGGGCATCATTAGGAAACATGCCTGAGCAAGCCAATAAACTGATCCATTTTTTGAATACTCAAACCAGAGAACAGTTAGCAGCTTTGGAGATCAGGGACAGAACAGGCACCATTTTGACAGTGAAAAAGGTGCTAACTATGAGGAATTTTATACAGAATTTGGAAAGGAAGTGCCAAGAAATGCAGATGGAGATAAATTCCTTCACAGAGAAGTTTACAGTCTTGCAGCAGAAGGGTCTACCCAGTTTATTAACCAGCAATCAAAGACTATTAACACATGAAAAAAATGCTCACAGGGTAAACACATATGTTGCCAATGAGATCACAACATCATCAAGCACTTCAGAAGACACAGGACCTCCCTCTGGATAGAGCTTATATGACAAATTGGAAAATCTGTTCTATATTGAACATGAAATAAATCATCTTTTTGAAGTCCAGCCCAACTTCTACAGGTATACTGAAGCTGATGAAACACTAATAAAAATACAAAGACATCAGTTGCCAACATACTAATGGTGGCAGAGCATGCTGAATGTTTTACTAAGGTAAATTCTGATTTTTCTTTTTATCTACATTTGGTTAAATAACAAAACGCGTGGTAAATATAATAAAGATGAGAACAATAGAGGAAGGAGGTCAAGCGGGGACTAGAACGCATTAAAACGAAATCAAGCACAGATGAAGGGGCCGGGACAGCAACACAGGAACGCAAAGTAAGGACACAGCTACCAGCCGAATTCCTGAGTTAAAAAGTAAAACATATCTTATCAGTTAAAGCAGCCAGCACATCAACAATTACTCATGCATTCATTTCTACATGTATTTCCCTTGTCAGGGTAGGTGGAGGAAGTTATTGCTTGATATCTTATCCATAGGATATTTTGTAACTCTCCTTTATATAAATACCTCCTCAAGAGATGTATTCAGGGTTGGTGATTTTCCTCTCTGGACCGCGTTGTAGCTCTGAGATTTTCTTTAATACAAAGGCTGTTGAAGTTCACTGCTGCTGGACCGTTTGAATGTGGATTTAATGTTCTGGGCCGTGCTACAGAATTCCTGTGTCTTTCTATGGATCAATAAGTTGTTCTAAACTGTGTTTTGTGTTTTCTGTGTTTGCAAATTTCATATATGTTTCATAATCTTAGTAACAGGGAAAAAGAATAGCCCAGAACTTGTTTAAATACACTCTGTGTTAAATCTCTATTGTTATTTATGTTTTCTTCAGACTTAGCATAAACAAGAATTCTTAGATGCTCTTGTTTCCACTGAGTCTTTCACTTTGAAAATTGCCAAGGAATTCTTTACTGCTCCTTGATAATATTCATGCACTTTCCCTCTGCCATCATGATGAAGGATTCTTAACTGCCCTTCATCCACTGGCTTACATTCCATCAATTTCTAGATTTTAAAATTGTTCCAAAATCGATTATCTTTCTCTGTAGTATTTCCCTTTATCAGAGAAAACACACTCAGCAGTTCGTCCTCATAGACTCCATTTTCCCAATGGAATAAAATGTTTTCAGACTTGCATCCCAACTCTATTTGAGATCACCATCTAACAAACTTAAAACAAAAACCTGCACATCATAACTAGCATAAAATACTTCAAAAAGAAAGCTAAATTATAAAGAGAGAGCCCTCTCTGGATGCAGTTTGGCTAGAAGCTTCATCTAAAAGATTGGTTAGTGGTTACCTCAGCCGTATTCCCTTTTCTCACAAGTTTTGGGGAACAACCTGAGTGATAACATCAACCTTCTTCAAAAATTCAACTAGAATAAAGAAATAATGCCTTTTCCAAAGAATTATTTGTCTTTATTCATAACCCTTCTCACTATAAATAATTCTTATAGCTTTGTGTGAAGACCTTGGATATTTCTCCATCACTTCCTCTTGAGATAATTGCCAAAGTTGGTGAGGACATTCTCTAGGCATAGGTTGATTCCCCAGATGTTTCTTCTCCATATCACTTGAAAGCTTTTGTCACAAGTGCATAGACATTGTAGTTTAAGTTCCTTCCAATTGATATTGTCTACCAAAACACTCATCTTCTAACCAATTGTTACATTCTATTAGAGATTTATCTACATTGTTGGAAGATTTCTTGACTCTAGCAGATAGAAGGCAGAATGACTAAAATCAAACATATGAGTAGCAATAGTACCAAATTCTTTAGGTCCTGAAGGGGTGAGACTAATTTCATACATAAAAAGAGTATATTGAATAGTAGGTAGAAAATATAAATTCCAAGTTTCAAAGGATGAGGTCAATAGTCACAGAAATAGAGTCTAACCTACCACAAGACATTTTTTCATATGCAATAACAGAGTGCACAAATTTTTTTGAAGGAGCCTATAAAATTTTAGTCTCTACAAATAAAAATATCTAGGACATCTTTTCAGACTTGCATAATAAATTCCTTACTGTCACAAAATAGTTTAATCATTAGCTAAATTAGATTATGGAGAAAGGGTCTACTCTTAGGTCCACTCTCTAGTAGCAAACAAGGGACTCCCACGAGATTCTAAAACAAGTACAAGACTAGCATGGATTGTTATCTAAGTACAATTAGCTAGAATTTAAGCTACAAGAATAAAGAAAAATTTTAATGGAAGAACCATTCACTACCATTGACCGTATGGCGCAACAACAACTTCTCGATCAAGCTAAGTAAAGAGATGGTAAAATAACTGCTTTAGGATAGGAGTTCGATAAGGCAAAGACAACTATCTAGGACCTTAAACTTATTATGAAATGTCATTATATTCAACTACATCAATTAGATCACCAAGCATACTCAAAATGGTGTAATATACTTTCATCCTAGCTTAAGATACTAGATGCCACTGCTACTCATAATTTCGTTGACCAAGCTAATACTCTCTTGTGGAAATGGTAAGACTAATTGGACACTCATGATCCCTTCCACAAGATAATTTTTTCTACTATTCTAGAGTTGGGTCCTTCATTTTACGGAGAGCCATCAGTGCAAAAAGGAAGGTTGACTCAAGGGAAATTTAAAGGGCTATCACTACAATAAAAAGACCCTCTAGTGAAGGTTTTTACAGAAGCCCCTATAAAAGTAGGCCAAAAATATATTTGTAGTGGAGGTGACTAGCAAATTTAGGTGAGTAGATATTTTAGCAGATCTTTTTTAACGGTGTTCCTATAATACACTAATACACTATTGTGTTACGATAACTAGATGTACTAGTGATTAAAGCATATGTTGCACCATGGAAAAGTTATTCTTTATAAAAATAAAAACAATAATTGTGGCTAAGTACATAAAGTGCACCGGTGAATATATTACTCGATAGCACTAGAAAAAGGGTTAAATTTAAAAAAATGTCGGTTGTAAAAATCATTTTCCCTTATCCAGTGCTCTACTCTCACGATGCCCTCTTGTTAAACCCATGTGCAAATTCCCTAGTGCAAAAACAATATGGTGCACTGTTGTGGTGTTTATAATTTAAAAATAGTGGCGCGTTTTCCATATTATATGCATTGGTGCCATTAATTGAATGGAAGTCCCCAATGCTTAATAGAAAATGGTGCATTGATGCAGGTTTATTTTCTATACAAATTAAAATGACAATACGCTATGTATATAAGGCACATCAGTGTGTATACTATTCGATAACACTGGACAAGGGTTAAATTTTAAAAAAATGCCAGTCATAAAATTTAATTTCAACATTTCGATGCTATACTCACATAAAGCACCGACGCTTTCCATTTTTACAAAAGTCCTAGTGTGTAAAAAAACATGGGGCACCACAGTAAGGTTTCTGATTTAAAACACATTTGTCCATTAATAGAATTGTACTTCATTTTGCTTAATAGAAAATGGTGAATCGTTTGAGGGTTATGTAAAAAAAATAATAATAACAATGTGCTAAGTAACTTTGGAGCACCATTGTGTATACTACTCAATAGTGTTCGACTAGTGTTAAATTTAAAAAAAATGTCAATTATAAAATTCATTTTCACCATTTCGTTGCTATACTCCCACGAAGCCCCAGTGCTATAACCTTTTTCGAATGCCCTAGTGCATATACATCATGGTGCACCATTGCAAGGTTTTCAATTTAAAACTAACAATGCACCAGGTCAATTCGGAGCAGTAGTGCGTATACTACTCGATAACATCGAACAAGGGTTAAGATTATAAAAGTGTTGGTTGTAAAATTCATTTTCACCATTTTCGTACTATACTCCCACAAAGCACCAATGTTATTTCTATTTTGATACATTGGGATGCGTAAATAAAATGATGCAATGTGGTATGGTTTTTAATTTAAAAGATGGTGGTGTGCTTCATACATAATATGCACTAGCCCTTTAGGTACTCAAGCGCACTAGAACAAAGTTAAATAAAAAAAGATTACTAGCCATAAAAGATTTTACCACTTGCAATGGTGTATGGCTTTCAGCCGCTGGTGCTACTTTTGCCTTTGTGAAGTTCCCTACCATCGATGTTTCCCTTGCTTGTCATCCTTTCATTCATTTCTCACTATGTGCTTTTCAAATTTTGTCAAATGATGCTCAAATTTAATTTTTTCAATTGTAGTGTAACCATGCCTCCCTAACGAGCAAATTTCCAGGTAATATCTATGTTTCTAACTAACTTAAATTTTTATCACAGTAGAATTGAAAATTAAGTAAAACAATTCATTATTTTTATTTTTCTACATGGTTCATTTGAGAGGTTCGAATCTTATAATTGAAGGTGCATCCTATAAATTTATAGAGTGCACTGAAAATTGGTGCATAAATTTAATGCTCCATAATTTTTTAAATGCACTAGGCCTTGATGTTCATGACATGCTGCCTTAAAAAAAATAATTTTTACAGTGATGCATTGGGTAATGCATCAAAATCACTACAAATTGGTGTGTAAGATAAATGGACCAACAAGTTACATTAGAGGATGCACCGACGTAAAAAATATTATTTTCTTTGGTGGTGCATCAAGTAAAAGTAACTTCCCAAACCATTTATTTTTACCAAATGCACCATATAATATTACAATATTATAGCTCAGCTTGTTCGTTAACCTAAACGTTTCTGTGTGGTGCATCGACATAAAATTAATGCATTGGTGTGAAATTTTATGTCAATTCACATAATTGAAAAATAAAAGTAACTAATGTTACGTATGTATATGCACCAAAAGCAGTGCGTCAAGTCAAGGTATGTATTGTGTCCTTGTATTCCTATTTTTTTGGCAAACCGAGGCTGGCTTTTTTTTTAATTGAAAGTTATATGTCCATTTTTATAAACATACTTTTCATTTAATAAAAAAAAAATTATGTTTTATGTATGAGGCTGATGCATTTTATATTTCAATCATGTAGAGATATCAACAACAGGATCAAATAGTTGACCAATATAATGGGGTACGATAGTGGGAAACACAACATAAGGAGAGAGATTTGTACCCTTTCCCTATTAAGGCAGTGATCCATGGCCTCATGAGGAATGTAGGCCTCCTTAAGTACTATGAGTAGCCTACATCCTTAAAGGGGCACTCTGGGTTATTAGCATAGTTGACCTGTCAGTGGGATGTCCACCAACAGGATTTCCATGTTAGTCTTGACATGTGATACCATCGCACTAAGGAGGACATATATTTTAGCACTGGCCTATCTAGAAGGGGTGGATTTTCCCCAATTGCTTAATGTCCCCCTTAGTGTTGCAATAGAGAGTCAGCTTATCTATTCTCAGAGATACATTGGGGATCATGTAGTTTCTCCTACAGATTTTCAGCTGCCTTGTGGACAACTGAAGATCTCTTCTTTTGGTGCAGAGGAGGTTAGGTGCCTCTCACTATTAATGACAACCATTGCGCACTCTACCATTGATGGGTAGTTCATTAGTTTGCCTCTTTTGTTTTATGATGATTCTTTAGTGTAGAGGGCATAATGTATCAAATGGTTTGCCATTATTTTATGGAAATTTTGTATATCTTTAGATAAATGTCATGCTATGATACATCGGAGGTCAAACTTCCCTTTTGCTTCAGAGTTGTTTTATTTTTTTGAGAGGCTTCTGGAGACGAGGCATACTTTTGACTGGCACCCTCCTATGTCATGACTGAGGTACAAATGCACATGTGGGGCTACGATGATGCCCAAGAGGGGCTAGCCAAAGTATTCTGCCAAGATTTCCACTAATGCATGAGGGATACTAGCTAGTGAGGCTGACCACATGTTTGTCATGGTGTCATGTCCTTACATGGGGATGGGATTTGCGGAAGTGTCCCAACATCCTCTTCACAAAGGATGATATATCATATGATAGAGGTAATATTAGTGTTTTCTTTAAATTAATCTAGTTTCATTTTATTGTCATAAGTAATTAAAATGAAATTCATTCTAACACATTATTTAATTTGTTTTATTAAATTATTTAATGAAATTATCCAATTATTGTTGTGTAATATCTATTTTGTAGATATTAGTACATTTGTTGGGGACATTCCTCATGCCCCATTGGATGCAGATGTGGATATGGACGAGGCCACAATAGGTGAGAGACATCCTCGAATGCAAATAATCATGGGTATGTGACCATGTAGGCCTAATATTAGATTCAAGATGGAGTTAGACGAAAGACTATGTACACTATTTGTTGAGAATGGAGTATGCCCTATGACGACTCGACACATCAAGGTATACCCTAGGCTCCTTGACCTCTAGAGGCCCTTGCCGCATGATATGATGAGTCTTATGCATCATATCATCATAGCCATTAGACTACTAGTAGCAAGGAGGGATGGCCATGCAGATACACAATCTTCACCTGGTACTACCCCATCAGATAATGACAAGGGTGGTAATGCATATTTTAGTACTCCACCTCCTCCACCTCCTCCCCTTTCACCTCACCCACTACATGTTTCTCCTTAGATAGAAGACTAGTCACCTCGTCCTCCACGCCCTACTTTGATTGTTGAGGTAGTTAACCATTCATCGTCTTCTGCTATAGACTAGGCCTCTACTAGTAATATTGTACTAGATATTTTATAGCATTTATTTAACTTGTTTGTGTGTGTGTAGTGTATATTATATATATATATATAATATATATATGTATATGTATATGTATATGTATATGTATATATATATATATATATATGTTGGTTTTGATGTTTATAGTGTTAGATCACGTTAGATATGCTCATTTAATATGCTTGCAAATAGATATAATAGTTATTTGACATGAGATAAATATTGACGATGTGTGCGATGATGATGTTAGAAACTTTTTATGTTTTATTAGATGTGATCATGATGATGATGCCTAATTAGATTATTAAATTTGTGTGCTAACTAATGAGATTTATATGTGCTATAGGTGTATATAATTAGTTGATTTTAGTGAATTTAAATGTGTATTTTAGATGATGTTTATGCTTGTTACATGGTTATCATGATGGTGTTTATTTTTATGAAATGATATTTATTATAGATTATGAATTGGTGAACATATATCAAAATTTTATATATGAAATTTAATACGAAACAACTTACCTTAAATAAAAATCCAAAGATATTTTTATAAATTACAAAGTTTAATATGGTTGAAACTATAATTGTAAAATTTCCATAGATATTTTTCTACCGCATAGATAGTTCATACATATTAATTCTAACTAAATTCTATTTCAAACAAGGGTTTCAAGTAGCATAACCTTGATGATGATGGAAATCCACCAACATGCATGGGGTCTCCCTGATGTGAAGTCCCAATTTGACCTCACACCATTTGGACTAAGAACCCAATCCAGAGTATCAGCTCAACCACCATAACTTAAAGTTTTCCTTAGTTTCAAAGGATAATATAAGAGATTATACACATAAATTTTGAATAAACAAGTAAGATGACACTATCAATCACCAATTGCAATATGTAAAAGGAGACCTTCAGGAGAGGGGAGACAAGACTGAGTCTCTAGAAGGAAAGTAATAATAATATCCTAGGAGAGGAACTTCAAAGTAAGGAAATATTTTTTAGTTATCTACTGAAATAGTTCACGTAGACACAATTATCATTAAAGAAAATACAACACACATTCAACAAGATAAGCACCAAAGCCAGTGAAGTAGTTCAATTTATTTAGCACATATTAACGTAACATATACCGCAAAACATATAAAGAGTAGTCTTACAACATTCATGATACATGCATAGAAGTGTTCTGACTCAATGATCTTCGGATTATTAGGTGAAAGATCCAAGTACACAGTTACAATGGTGATACATTAGCTCTAGTGGCGAAGCATTAAGTCCCTTCTTGCTTCTCCAAGGAATGATCTTCTCTCTTATTCCAAGTTGAAGAAGCCTAGGTTATCTCTCCAAATTCTAAGCCTCCAAAAGTCCCTTTGCTTGAGTTATGAAGTTTCTTTGATAACAAAGAGAGTGACCTTTCATATCCCCTATCATCCTTGAGCTACCCTCATGTACTAAATGACCTTTGAAGTTATATAACACTCTTTCTTCCACATGTGACGTTACACATTCCACATATTCCTCTTGGACTTCCACCTCTTTTACATTTTGTCATTTTTTTATAATGTAATAATTACATCCACAAATGATGTGGCAATACAGATTGACACACATGACATTATGATGACACTTTTGCCAACCATAACTTGGAAATTATAATATGGAACTTCATGATTATGTGGAAATGTGAAGCTTCTCTCCTTGATTATTTGTCTTCAATATTCATGAAATATCTAATTTTTTCTTCATATTAAACCTTCAAAGGGTCATGGATCAACAACGGGACCTTCTGAGTCATCATGAAATGTATTCAATTTGTCTTCGTTTAGGATATATTCATATCTTCATGATGGTTCTTCTTTGCAAGTGATTGTTTGTTCCTCCTCCTTAACATCTTCCTTGAGAATTGCCTTTCCTTGTTGAGAAGGTACGCCTACCAATGAATTTCTCTCATGGAAAGGAAAAAATAGTATTGAAATTATCTATCATATATCTACATTTCTCATGGAATAATATGCTTGTGATAGGCCTATGAAATGACTGAGAAGGAAGGTCTTGATGAGGATGATGCAATTGAGCTCAAGAATTGCTAAGGAGAGCACCACTACTCACTAGAACTATGCCATGCACTATGATGAGGAGATATTTATTATCCAATGCAGTGGGAAAGTTCAAGAGAGAGTGTGATGAGATTGTTGACTTAAATTGCTCCATGTGCTAGGCTCAAGCGAGCAAGAGATAATGATAGAGAACTGGAGATTCACGGTGACTAAGGGAGGCCTTGATCGTGGAATAGAAATCTGAAATGCACTCAAGAGGCATTACAGGAATTAGTCTTGGAATGGTGAGGTAGTCTAGTGAACAAGGGTTGATGGCTTGATGGCTAAAATTGTGCCATGCATTATAGCTAGGATGCAGGATTAAGGGAGGGAATATTTTTATTTAACAGTGATAGATAGTCCACTATAAATGTACCCTACACTAAGGGAGGCAAGCAGAACAAGTCTTGGGTGCAGTGAGGGGTTGTAGTAAAAAATGAAGGTAGGACTAGGAACTCTAATTATGCCATGCATTGTACTTAAGAAGGAGGCTTCGAGGCTAGTGTAACTTTCCTCTGCAGTGGGCGGCTATCCATTATAAATGTGTCTTGTGTTCTATGTTAGTGCATATTTCTTCTACAGTGGTTGTTTATCCAATAAAAATGTGCCCTATGCTCTTGAAGGCTCATTCGAAGAGTAAATTACGTAGTTGGATAAGGCACGAAACAAAAGGCAAGTCACTTTACCTAGGCAAAGGCTTAATTCACTATGAGAGGGAAGAGACCTTGTATTGTGAAATTTTATTTTTCAGAGAGCCACTGGAAATATTCCATGCACTATACATGGAAGAATGCTCAAAACTTAGTGCAATGAGTCAGTACAAGTAAGAATGTTTGTGTGACTATGCTTTGAAGGTTTTCAACTTAAAGAGGACTTAATGCATAATTATGGAAGGGAAATATCTCATTAATGAGGCTCATGGATATGTTGTTCCCATCACCTGACAAGAGGGTTCATGTATTCACATCTTGCACTAGGAAGGGGACTAAGAAGAGCTCCAAAATGTCTAAGTGTGGGATCAGTAAAGTAAGAGAGGGAAAAATATTTGAATGAGACTAAAACATAGATCACACACATGGAAATCATTGATACAAGCTAGGGGAATGCACAGGACTCATGAATATCAATCGTGTCTTTAAATGACACCAAATAAACACTTATTTCTATGTGCAAGAATTGAGACGACACATTGCAACACTTGTAATACAAGTTGCGACAAAAATGTCAAATGTTGCCAGAAAGCATGTTCAGCTATAAGAATGTGTCTATCGCATATTATTATGATATGTAGGACCATCTAATGCATAAAATTTCACTAGATATTCCTGTAGTGATGTGCAAAGGTGCAACACAAACAAAAATGAAAATAGTTAGAAGCAATACTTGCAATAGTAAGAAAACATGAAAACGATACTTGGAAAAGCTAAATAAAGTGAAAGTGACACATTCAAGATCAAAGATAACATGAAAATGATACTTGTTAAAGTTAAAACAAGAAAAAATGATAGTTGTGATTCTAAAAGCGACACTTGTGAAGGCAGAGATGTGCAAAAGCAAGAGCTGGTAACACTCACTGAAATAGAAGTACAATTGCAACCGAAGTGAGAGAGGGATTTTTAATGGAGAGTTCCCATTGACTTTAGACATACATTGTGCCAGGTAATATGCTTAAGGAGTGTTCAATCATTTTCAATAGTTACTGTGCAAGCCTTACATTTAAAAGCTACAGAATGCCTATCTAAGCCTCCGTAGAAATATGTGTTTGTGAATTCATTAAGCATGTGTGAGCAAGTGACTTTGATACTTACAATCTTAGAAGAAGGATTGCACACTTAAAAAAACATCAACTGACCATGAGGTGACCATAGGGCGACAGATCATAAGATCCTGAATAGGCTATAAAATCAAAGTGTAAGAAAAATTTTGGAGGGTGTTAATCACAACATCAACATGTGCCTATAGAAAATATGAAAAAAAAAACGTTTATAAAACATGTCTAAAAAATAGTCACTACAAAAGAAATTCAATTTTACATAGAATTAAATTTTACAAACCTCTAAACAAAACTATATTTCTAGTCATAGTCAAGCATATATATCATAAAGTTGTGACCTATACTTATAATACAAGAGTTAGACGATATCTAATTAATATTTTCAATTAATTTTAAAAAAGTATATTGAAACATGTAATCATTAAACCAAAAATTCAAAATATTTATACTAAAATGAAAATATATAACTGACTGGTCTATAAAATCAACTATAATTAAAAAAACAAAAATTGTTCATAAAAATATTGGATTATAAAAATAACATTAAAATTAATTTGATTTGATAAATTTAATACATTAAACTTTATTTATTAATATTATTTATGAATGAACCCATCATTAAAAATTATATTTGTTATTTATTTAAAAAAAAAATTTAAGTTCAGCTGTGAGACATATTAGGGGGATTGAACTTTCGATCACTTGGATACACAACAGCTTGCCAAACATGATTTTTTCCAATTGTGCTACCACCATGGACTTATTAATTATAATTGTTATTTAAAATATAATTTTTAAGTTAATATGTAATTTTTAATTTTTTAATTATAATTTATTTTTAATTTGAAGTGTTTAAATTAATAAATAAGAAAATGCAATCAATAAACTATTATCAATTGTTTTTGCTTAAAAATATATAAAAAACTTTTAAGTTTATTTATAAAATTAACTCTATTGTTAAATTTAAGAAACTTAAGTCAATTTTTTTTTAATTTATTTATATTTAATATAACTTGAAAAATTATATTTTAATAAAATTTAATTTATAACTAAAGTTATGAGGGTTTCAAGCAATTTAAATTTAATATTTATAGAAACTCTTTCAAATTTAGATTTAAATTTAATATCATACCAATTATATAAAATGCCAACAAGGTGAATAAAAAACAATACAATTAGCATGTTATCTATTAGCATGAGATATTGTTAGATGTGATCATGATGATGATGCACTATTAAATTATTTGATTTGTGTGCTAGTTAATGCAGTTAATATTTGCTAGAGGTGTATATAATTAGATGATGTTAGTGAATTTGAATGTTTATTTTGGATGATGATTATATTTGTTAAATGGTTATCATCATGATGTTTATTTTTTTGAAATGATACATATTTATTATATATTATATATTGATGAACTTATAACAAAATTTTTATGTATGAAATTACACGAAAAAAGACTTTATTTAAATACAAAAATACAAAGATATTTTTATAAATCACAAAGTTTAATATTGTTGAAACTATAATTTTAAAATTACCATAAATATTTTTCTATTGTATAGATAGTTTGTATGTACTAACTAAATTATTTTTCAAAAAAAAAATAACATATGAACAAATGTTATTTTCCATTCTACGATTTACTCTTTTTTAATAGACTCTTCTACCCTAAAAATTGTTATTATAAAAAAGTTATGATCTCCAATAATAAGCATTCTATTGGCCCTAAATCTTTGTGCATGAAAATCTTCCTATATTCGTTGTTTTTCTCCTTATTTCATAAGCTAATTGATATCAAAATTTTAAATTACTTCATTAATTGTGGCTTTAGTCAACATTGGGGACATAATTTAAATATTTCCAAAAGAAATGATAAAAGTATGTAAACTAACAAACAACTAAGTTGAAAACCAAATTATCCAAAAATACAAATTAAACTTATCACAAACTTAGAATTAAACAAATAAGTTAAAAAATTAATTCTAAAATTATGAATTACACAATTGTAAATACTTTGTTTTAAGTGTAAAAACATTTCCACTAGAAAAAAAAGGTTTAAAAATACTTATGAATCTTACCATCTATATAAAATGGCAATAAGATGAATAAAAAACAATATAATTAGCGAAATAAAGAAAATAAAAACATACAACAACAATATAAATGATGAAATATAACAAGTACATCTCACTCTCAGTTGTCATGACCATGATTGTCTTCCTCGCTTAACATGATAACATTATTGTTTTCAAAAATATGTTTTTATGAGGGTCGTGTCTTAATACAAACTACCAATGCCTATGCAACACATCTCAGTAAAAAAATGGTTGTAGTGTTTGGGGAAGCATAAGGCTCCCTAGATTCATGCCACATCCTTGTAGAGTTGATACACATCATCCCACTATCATGATATTCCTTTACATTATTTCAATCAAAGGTGTCCCACGACTTGTAGCTAAAAATAACACATTAGAACAAAGAGAAGTCCACTTCAGTGATCTCATGAATCTTTCCAACATAACCTAATGTCCTATGTATTAGGTTTTGATCATGGTGGCTACCATGACTAGATTCATCGATCCTGAATTCCACTCTATATTTTTGTGTCATGTTTCCATCATCGAAATCCTCTATGCAAAAATGATGTCCATATCCCCTTACAGATGGGAATAAATGAACCTATAAAAAAGTGAAAAAATCACAGTGTCATTTGTTTAATAACCTAGACATAATTAAAATATTGAAATATAGATGTTATAATTCAAAGGTGCATTACGAAGTTAAAAATGTACAGAAACATATTATTATCAAGTTTTTGCAACCAATCCCTATGTTTAGCACATTCTCTTCAGCACATGAGTAATGACCAGATACACCACATTGCTCTCTAACTTTGTCAACAACCTAACTATTGAGGGATATCATTGACATATTTTCTTTTAAATGATCAGGATGAGACATACCTCCACCTTTCAACTATCTAAATTTTCTCTTATCAGTGTCCCATTTCCTCCTCTTTTGTTTGTACAATGCTACCCATGACTGTGTTGCTTCCAAATTGTAAACAATGAACTTGTTGATGGCTTTAATTTCTGAATTCGTTGATGAAATCAAACTGACATATATAGTACGTATGAGATAAAAAATATAAATTATGAATTTAAGTGAGAATAATTAATATATATAAATTTGACAAATTATAAGTCACTTTCTCTTTATCAAGTGCCTTTTTCCATTCATTTGGAGAAACTCCCCTTCTCTTTTGTCTTCATCCCAAGACAAACTAGTCGCTCCTCTACCTTCTTGTCTTAGACAATGTTTCTTTTTAGTTTTTAAAGAAATAAGGTCTATCCTAATAGCCAATGTGTCACTTTCTTTTGATGATATGTTCCTCCATAAAGACAATGAATCATTTTTAAATATATGCATGGGATCTAGTAAGTGGAAAACTTAAGATGCTCCCAATATGGGAGCTCATAAATGATAGATTTTGTTTTCATCCTAATGGGAAATTTCTCAACATATGTTTCAAAGAATTATGGATCATCCAACATAGGCTCCCCATTTGAATCCAACATTGTTGTAATCTCCTTCTCCTTCACTCTCTCATATGCTCTAAGGCATTCAACTAGTGTCATTATTGCAAACCTTTGGGTTCTCTCTAGTTTACCATTAAAAGTGGATGTTGTTCTTCTATAAGAATGTTCTTATGGGAGAAATACCATGGAGTGGTCATAAATTGGATTTCGTAGGTGGTTGGACTAGTTGGCCTTCAGATAAGGTCCACAAAACTTACATCTGTCATACCCTTTTGTTATAATACCTACGAAATTATTGTATATAGTGCATGTTAGTGATCATTAGGATCAGAAAAATTGCAACAAACTAAATTAATATATGAAGAAATTGTATTATGTATATAAACGAATCAATAAAAACGTAACTTAACAAAGACACTCCTAAGCCTGAAAAATCATGTGTGGTGTAAGCACATATGCCATACAACGTAAAACTCCTCTCTATTATGATGGGTATTGATACATCATATACATGTTTCCCTTCCCATAATTCCTTGAATTCATCTATCAATGATTGTAAATAGACATCCATACTCTTCACTTGTCTTCTACCAGGGACTATGAGAGCCAACATAAGATGTTCATTATTGATGGACAACCATGGTGGAAAATTGTTATTGATCACCACAACAAGCCAAATAGAATAGTTGGTGTTTTGGAGCGCATATGGATTGACTCAATCCATGGCTATGCTAATCTATAGACTTCATACTTCATCCTTGAATTTTTCAGGTCATGTATCTTCTATATGCTTCTTGGGAGGAAACATATATAAGTCTTTGTAATGAAAGAGCTTTTCAATCCTTGGTATTATAGGCATGTGCCTCAATATTTTATGAGGAGGACCATGTGATTTACCCTTTTATTTTTCATGGTACCTCTCATGCCCACTTTTCAGACGTATTTCTTTGTCTGCATATTCTCTTCTATATAGAATACAATCATTCAGTCTTGCATGATATGATATGTACTCAAAACACGAAATTTTCAAAAATTTCTTTGCCTCTTTATAGCTACTAGGAAAGAGATTATTAGTTACAAGAAACGTATCTTTCAATAACTTACAATTGGTGGGATAAAAGTACAATGTCAATATTTAAAGTTCATAAAATTGACCATTTTTAATGTTTATTGTGTGACAATATTTCTCAAAATATAAAGGACTTGATCATGGTTAATTACTTCAAAATTTCCAACAAACATGCGTTTGACATGCCAAACATTTCTTTCAAGTTGTACAATAACATTTTTGTCGCTAGCTAGGTAGCATTTGACTAGCTACCGGGTCCAAGGAGAGAGGTTGTGGAAGAATATTTCAAGATTTCAAAAAAGGTATCGATGATATGAGCATCATCCCCTAGCTCACTGCTCTAGAATGCATCTAACAACATTATCTCCATGAAAATCATATCATGTAAGTAATCATCCATACCAACCTCTATTTGATTGCCTTTATTGCCAACTTTGGATAAATAAATATTATTGTTGTACTCATTCATAATTGGTGAACCTAGATGCAGTGGGAATTGAATAGGTGGTTGATTCAACCATTCCTGGTATGAATCCTCTTTGATTTTGTATCTTAATGCATACTTCTCTCAATTTTACATTGCAATGGGTTGCATCGAAAGATGGTAGGTGGGTCTTTCATCATCACTAGAATCCTAATTTAAAAAATATTGAATATTAACACATCAACAATATTAGTAAGCACAATTAAATTGGTTTGTTGACATTACAATATACCAAACAATTATTAACATCATTGACCGAAGATTGTGGTTGGAAGATGGCATGTTACAATTGGAAGAGTAAAGAAATTGTCCATTTTCATCTACCATCTGTTTGCGATATGTTTCTCCTGATAAAAAGCTTCTGACATTTTTGAGCTATTGGAATATTTTTTGCTTCTAAGCTCAATTCTAAATCAACATCCTACAAATTTGGATACATTTTTATTAAAATTGACATGGATAAAAATGAATGAAATGAATTAGATATTTGAAATATATAAAAATATGTACTTACTAGAAATGGAGAGGGAGAACTCCATGACGGACTTTGAGCAATATGGAACGACCTAGAATTTGAATAATTGGTCATTTCATATTATGAGATTTTCTCTCTTCATTTGAGCAAAATCAGCAATAAATTTTTGTGTACATACCTAAAATTAATTCCAACAACCATACCACAATTTGAATTTCAGTATAGTTTTCAAACCAGCTTTTAAGAATAAGGCAACTTTAAGAGGAAAAAGTATACTATGAACTATTGTAACTCATGTGGATGCATCCTAAAGGAGAATATGAGATGAATCTGTCATTTTATGTGAAAATAAAATTCATATAACTTTTAAAGCATATCGGTTCTGTTGTAAAACATAATGCACCAATGCATCTAAATAATAACCACATAGACGAGTTAAAATAAATACCGCAATAGTTTCCAAGATTTTGAAGAAAAAAAAAAGGAATTCTATCATATCGGTGAGTTAAGTAAATATAATGCACCGATATGTTATCTTAATTGGTATGCATTACTAGTAAACACATTGGTGCTTTTTACTAGGAAATGCAAACAACGTTGCGAATATATATATATATGTATATATATTATATATAATATATATATATATATATATATAATATATATATATATATTATATATATATATATATATATATAATCTGTGTGTGTGTGTTGTGTGTGTGAATTTATTTTTTTTCACATTGAAAAATGAGAAGTAATTGATTTTTTTGAAATTCTAATTTCATAAAATCTTTTAAAGAGTAAGAAGCCATTCACTATTTAATTATTTTTCTCAAAATTTTGAGGGACAAATTTGCAAGAAACACATACTCGGAGCACTATGGAGCAGAATAATACATTCGAATAGAAAATTTATTGAGAAGATCAAAATTTAAAATGTCTCGAGATTCACTCAAAACCCTACATCATAAAATTTTAAATTTTACTGTTGATTTTAGTAATAAAAGTTTTGACATTTTTTGTTAGATTTAACCAAAATTTAGAAAAATAAATAAAAACCTTCATAGTAAAAAAATTACTATTGATTTTACTAATAAAAAAATTTACAATCTCTATTCCTATTTAGACTTAATTAAAATTCCTAAAATGGAAAAAACAACCAATACTTACCTTAAACCCTTGCTTCTTTTTTCTTATGTGACTGCAAAATTTCACCTTAGGGTTTAATTCCCTCTACCACTTCAAAAATAGGGTACTTCATTTTAGGAATTTTAGATTTAATGTGTTTGTGTTACTATATATAAGGCATTCGAAATGTAAACCAGGGGGGCCACTTATTGATTCATATCCGAACCTCGTTGGCCCTATCCATTTTTTTTAAACAAAATATATTTATCAGTCTACCCTATGTAATATAACACACTAGTATGCCTCTAACAAATAAAACCGTTAAATCCAAAAAAAATGTGTTTGATTTTTTATGTTTTCTTCTCTTACTGTGAGTGTGGTGCTTTTATCATTACATATCACACTGTCATAATTTTATGTTATTTAAGAAATAAATCATTGTGTGTTTACTAAATTAAAAGCACCAATGTGTTTATGCACATAAGAGCACCAATTACCATACCTCTTTTTAGCATAAAATTATGTGATTCATTTATAAAATATACTTAATGGATTGAGTATTGAATGGTACAGGTTTTATATTGATCAAACAAATTTTTGAGAAGTTATCAAGTAATAAAAATATTGATCTTCCCAATGATAGCACATAAAAATAAAATAAAATAAAAGGTCTTTGTAAATTCTTTACAAAATTAATATGTTTGAACTATCTGTAAGTTTAAATAATATTTAGTGGTTAGTGTTTATCATGCAGGTCCAAAAAATGAGGAAGATCGATAAGATTCTTTCTGATCTAAGTGCAAAAGAGAATGAAATCCCGATGGAAAATTTGGAGAAGGATTAATGAGGAGAATGGAAAAATACTATGCAATATGAGATTTTTTTTGAATTTTCATCAATAATATACTTAAAAATATTAGATACCATTTTTTAAACAATTTAGTAATTCACATATGTTTAATGTTCTACAGGGACCAACAATGAAGGAAAATGAACGTGTAAATGATGATGAATTGGTCGTTAGCTCATTTGGACAGGTGTTGGAGGTTAATGATAGGGGAAAAACTTTTACAAAACTATCATGGATATAGTGGAATGACCATATATATGTACCTTTGAGTTATAACAAATAAATCAATCCAATGATTCCATGGACCAAGTTATCTTTAAAATACAAGAAGTGTTTCCATTGCAAATGTCAATGAGACTTGTCAAACTTGCAATAGAAAAAACATAAAACAACAAAACATAATCATTCACAAATTAATATTCCTAATTAAAATGATTTTCTACAATTATATGTATATATTACTACAAAATATTCATTTATTAATATCAATTTTGTTATATTTAGTTTTCATATACTAATATAAAAATAGTTATTATCTTTTAAGGAGGATTCTGTTGGCATTGATGTGTGTTGCAATGTTGGAGGTGTGTTTTTGGTTGGAATTCATGTCAACTTAGTTGCTTGGATTGTAGATGCTTCTGGCTACTACAAGGTTTAGATTTGAGGAGCTTTGTTGATTAGGCCTCCATGTTTCGTATCAGGTCTACATGTTGATGTTGTGATATATGGGGCTTGGATAGGACTTTGGATGGATGTACAAGTGTTGTAGGATGTCTGACAAGTACTAGAGCTACATACTAATGGTAGAGATGTTGCAGAGAAGTTGATGGCTCAGATGTTTAGTATGGTTGTTGGTTGGCATCATAGTCAACCTAGTTTAACTTGTGCTGATGATAGTGATATGGCAATGACTTGGTGAAGTGTTGCAGGGGTGGCAGTGACTTCTAGACATCCTACAGAGGCTTATCAAGAATTAGAAGAAGCTTGACTAGGATCTGAGTCAATTTAACTGAGTTTTAGCCATCCTCTCCCCCAATTTCATGGATGATGGTTCATGGGAGTGATTGAAAAGATTCAGTAGCTGGCAGACAGGCCTGTGGGAGAGACTAAGGAGATCTAGTCTAATCTAACCTATGTTGTGCATGCGATCTAAAACTTTTAGGATAATTTCTATGCATTCCGTGCGTAACTCAACTAATAATTGTATTATGGAAAAGTTTATGATCATAATTTTGCAGAAAAAAGGTAGAGTCAAGTCGCAGAGAAGTTGACAAGGTTGAAGATATCAATAGGCTAGCAGATTTAGTGGTTGATTTTTTCAATAACCCTATCTCAACCAAATTTGAAGTGCGTCGAAAGAATTGTTGAGTGGTCCATAATCTATAGCATTTACTAAGTTAATCAACACAAAAAAAATTATGAATAGAGGAAGGCTTTGAGTCTATTTTCTTCATTGATTGAGTATGTGAGAGAATTCCATTCTGAGGGCCTTGAGAGTGAGTATAGATTGCAACAAATTCTCACATTGTTTTCTAGAGTTATATCCACTAGTAGAAAATGAGAAATTAGTGACTAGGTGACTAAAAACGTTAGTCACCACAACTTTTCCAGGTGAAATAATACCAAAAATGAATAATCTTAAGTGACCCAACTAGAAATGACTAACATAAATGACTAATTTAGTCTTGGGTTAAAATATACAACTAAAAACAACTAACGTGAATGACTAGTTTAGTTTAGGAACAAAAATACAACTACCTAACAAATACTACAATAATACAAATTAGTCATTTATGTTAGTCATTTTAATTATTTTACTTGAACAATCTAAATTTACAAGTGATAGGGGGTTCAAAAGGCTTTTATAGATTGGTTGAAAGGTTATACTTCCTTAAATACTTCTTTATTGGATAAATGGATGATTATAGTTATGGATATGATTAGAATCTTCAGAGTTATATCCTTTGATCACATTCATAGAGAATTAAATTCAAAGGTTGACAAATTATCCAAAATGGGAGTGGTTTTACAAATAGGTCAAATACATTATGAATAATAACTACAAGGAGAAGCGTTGTTAGTAGAGGACACATTTCCATTAATTGAACACTTAAATCTCATGCACATCTACATTTTATTATTATTATGGTCCTATCCATTGAACTTATGGGACTAGTTTTTAACATGGATATCAAGTTGTTTATCGTGTTTGAATGTACATTATGAACATAGCAATATTAGACTCTTATGAAATTGTTTTGAATCCTTTGGGATTTTGATATTGTCTGAACATCATATGTTTCACATATTAGAATATCACGTCATATATGTGAAATGGATTTAGTATATGTTAGATGATGAAAATTACACCTTTACATTAATATGTTGTCCATCCCATCAGTGAACTAAGATCCGATTAGCATTTATGTGAATTCTTAAATTAAATGAGAACTGAATATCAATAAATTATGGATATGGTCCCTTAACCAAAATTCCATATTGTGGCATTTGTAAAGGCATCCACATCCACCCACATTATTACCAAAAGTTTAACCCATACAGTTGTATGTGGAGTTGAATATCGAGTTGTAGTTAGTGATGCACATGTATCATGCGGTGATTGAAATTAAGTCTGACTACTTATGTATATGGGTGATTGAATGTCAACCCATGGATATATATATGACATTGGAAAATCTGACGCCAATGAATATTTTCAAGTACGTATGGGTGGAAACTCTAACATCATACTCTAATAGATTGGTACTATTGTCATATTTTACTTGCACTTTTGTATTTAAAAAAAAATCCCATATTATCATATATATTACAATACCTCAGTCATATATTTGATGACAATTGAAACTTGGTCGAATATCTAGAGAATTCAATTTTTGTTAGATAGCTGACAATTACCCAAGTCAATTGCCCATCAAAATACCATAAATATTACACTATATCTATGAAACATATAATACCATAAACATTACACTATATCTATGAAATATATAATACCATAAACATTACATTAATATCTATGAAACATATAAATTTTAAAACATTGCATATAAAAAGGAAAATTTTCATATATTTATTGTTTTTTATACTAGTAGTATTATTTTTAGAGTTTTTATATTTTTCTTCTTTTAGTTAATTTTATTTTAAATTTATAAAACAATTCATAAAATAATTAGTTTCAACCATATAATTTTTTTTATAGAATATCAATTTTTTTTATTAGTTATTAAGAGGATACGCCTTTCTTTTAAATCAGTGTGCCTCACTTTTTTGTCTACAATTTTTGTTTCATATGATTGTGACATATGTACAATTATGGCCATGACATCTATCCAATTACGATTCCTCTCACCTTGTGTTACGCTTGCACCTGCACCTCCAAATCCGCCCTACCTAAAAATCCGTTAGAGCCCTGTGTTAAGCTTGTTGTGCATATCAGGGCTAGATCCCTGAATGCGCTAAGACTTCCTATCACACTAATATGGTGCATTTTGGAAGGGGAAGGGGATAATTTGGCTGCATTTTAATGGTGTAAGTTGGTGAAAGATGGTGATTTGGAGGGAGAAAACTGGTGATTGTGAGCTATTTGACATTGAAAACTAAATATTTCAAGCCTTTTTGGAAAAAACTTGTCCTAGAAGTTGTTGTAGAGACGAATGAATATATGAACAATTTAAATAGTGTACGATGCATTTATTTTTTGAATTTGTAGAAAATAGTTGTTTCTTTTGGAAAATAGCAAGGGTTTGATCTTGATTTTTAGTTTTGTAACACTAAAGGTTGATCTTGGAATGCTTGGTAAAGGAAAATGAGGCTTTGAATGGTCTGAACTGTTCCTTGTGGTTGCAGGTACAATTAACCTTGTAAAGTTCCTGATAGTAGGTAAATTTGTGGCCAACATTTGATGATATTGGGGCTTGAAGTTTCTAGGTTTTTGTTATGAAACCAGCTCACAAAAATATAGAAAAGATAGATCAACACCTTAGAAATAAGCCTCTTTGAGGGGGCAACCTCCTTTACATTACACAAATGAATAATTCTTAGATGATACAAATGACAAGACCTCCTTCCTATATATAGCAGTCTAAGGGGGCATAATATAATCAGAGGACATAACAATAATAATGTAAGGGCAAAATAATAGCAATAGTGGGCTTCTGTGCAGCACAATAATAACAATATGGGGACTACATGGGTACAACAATATAATAAGGGGCTTTTACTAATAACAATAAGGGGTTACAGTAGTAGTATAGGGGCCTAACATGCCCCTCTCCTTCAAAAAGTGTTGTCCTCAACGCTTGAGTAGTTCTTGATGCTTCTGTATAAATTCCTATCCTCCCATGTGGAATCTTCAGTGGGTAAGTTCTTCCACTTGATGAGATACTCTGAAATTGGTCTATTTTGCAGTTTTTGATTTCTTGGTTATGTGACTGCTTCAGATTCCAATATGATTTTTCCTTCCTTAGCAAGCTCTCGCAATACTATTTGAACTAGGATCTTCTGCAACTTTTGAATCAGTTCCCACTCCTTTGGGCATATGGATATATGTAAGGACTGATGTTTGGAGAAACACTTCATGGAATCAAATGAATAGCATGATCATGATCACAAATAGGTGGGAGGCATTTGGGAGTCTCGAATACCTTGGAATGATTGTCCAAAACATTTTGGAGATCTGGAGAAATACATGATTTCGATGTGGGATCCTCTAGTGAATATAATTGTGCAATTACACCCCATTGTTCTTTATTTCGAAGATTTGTCATGCTGTTAGAGTTGATTAAATTTCCAGGTTTTCCTCTGATACCCCTCAATTCAACTTCCTTTCCTTCCCAAAAAAGTTTCAAGAAAAGTTCTTGAAAATTAAAAGCTATCATACCCAAATATTGTAGCCATTAGAATCCTAGTAAAACATCAGCACCACCCATTGGAATGGAAAGCATTGGGCTATTCAGTACATATTCTCCCATGGATAGCTTGATATTATGGCACTTTCTAGAGAAATTTGTGGTTCCTCCACTTGCAACCATCACTTGACACTCCGGTGTTGGATATAGCAACCAATTCAATTCCTTAGCTATCTTACAATCAATAAAATTATGGGTACTGCCTGAATCAATCAAAACTCTTACCTTTTTCTTCTTGATATGTCCTTCTATCTCGATAGTATGAGGAGTGGTAATTTCTTTCAATGCATTACAAGATATGGTCGGATTGATTTCTTGAGACTCGATGTGATCTTTCAATTCTTGAACATTTTTCTTCTTGATATGTCCTTCTATATTGATAGTTTGAGGAGTGGTAATTCCGTCCAGTGCATTACAAGATATGGTCGGAGTCATTTATTCTTTCTTGATGTGATATTTCACTTTTTGAACCTTTTTCTTCTTGATATGTCCTTCTATCTTGAGAGTTTTAGGAGTGGTAATTCTTTCCAATGCTTTACAAGATATGGTTGGATTCATTTCTTCTTTCTTTGGGGTTGGTTCCTGGTGTATATACTGTTCTTTTGATGCTTCTTGATCATTTTCTTCCTCCTCCATAGTCAATATAAAATAATTTCTTCTCGACACACTTATGACCTTTAATGTATTTGTTATCACAATTGTAACAAAGCCCTTTTTCTCTTTTTTCTTCCAATTGTTGTGGTGTAACCCTTGTAGGTTGTGGAAGGCTAGGAGAAACAACACTTCCATCTTTATAGTTGTGAGGGGTAGACTTCCTTGTTGCCATCATTTTTCTTTCCACTTTGTAACAAAGCCCTTCTTCTATTTTTTCTTCCAATTGTTGTGGTGTTGCTCTAAAGAAGGTGTTGCTCTTTGTATCCTCATAATGTGCTATCATTTGTTCCATGAAAATTGACCACTTAACAAGTTGTTTATGAGAAGAAAGCCCTTTATACTATAAAAATTGATCCGGTTCTAAATATGAAGATCCAATACATACCTTTTGTAATAGTGGTACACCATGTAGATCAAAATATTGCTCCACCTGTAGTATCTAATTGTTAATCTAGGTTGTAATTGATGTCAATATGGCAATATTCTGGACAGTAAACAATGATGTGAAGCAAAGTAGAGCAGATCCATGAAGAAACATGAGTATTTCAATGTGGCAATATTCTAGGATACTAAATGATGAGATTAAGCCAAGGAGAAGTAGAGAAAATCCGTGAAGAAACAAGAGCAAGAAGCCATGAGGAGAAACCAAAGGAAATCCAAGACAGTTAAGCCATTGGAGAGAATATCGAAATTCATAGGAGCTATCAGAGCAGAGCTATCAAACCAGGTAAGAGGTATTGGCGCGGTATCAAAAGCCACAGGAAAGCGAGGTTAGTGTAAGAGCGGGAGATTGAGGAGGAACCATATCGGGAGTATTGCATGTAATATATGCCAAAGAAGAACTGCAAACTATCAGAGGAGTTAGTAGAGGAGCCATATCAGACCAAAGAAGAGCGGAAAGTCAAGGGAGCTGAGATGATTAGGTTTTGAGTGAAAAGAGAGAGGTTGAGTGTTTGAGACAGAGGTCAATTTATTGTTGTAATTGAGCTGAGAGGGCAAGACTCATGCCTAGTGTGGACTCTCATTACTCTATGTATCTGTATTTAATAGTTAACTAGGTATTTCTTTGTATTCTCATTGAATGGATCGATGGCAATCCAATATTAATGAATGTTGTGTGTTAAATGGAGTGTGGCAGAAACCGTGGTTTTAACACAGAGTCCATCAACTTCAAGCGAGATTAAGTTGACGAGGAAACAAACGGAGAGTGGACAGGATCCGTTGGATATCATAGATCAATGGTCATCGTATGGTGGAAGAGCGTGGAAGATAATCAGCGAAGAGGTGGTTTCTCAAAACCATAAGCGGTATTTCGGGCAGACAAAAAGTTGTAAGCTATATTAAAGGGTAGTCACCCAATTCCATTAACTGTTCGACACATAGCAGCCGAGGAGAGAGAAAAACTGCTTTATCGGGTGGGTATTCTCCATGCTTGTGTCTCACTAGAAATCATTTGGATCGTCAGATCAAGTGAATCCAGATCACCAGTCACAAAGTGTCATGCAAGTTGATTGATCGGGAAAAGGAATCAGTCATCGATCTGATGGAAGGACATCAACGGTGGAGATTGAGTAGACTAGTTGGTGATCAGACCAAGCAACAACCATTGAATCAAACGCCAGATCGACAGTCACGATTTAATTGCTAATCGTAGTTATGGATAGTTGTCAACCCTGAAACCTATGATTGCAATAATACATGCAGACCCACAGCTCCATTGTAAACTGCCTATTGAAATATTGCATCCGCCATATCGCAAGCCTCTTGTAAAGCCTTGCCACATTGAAAGCGCCGATTGAGATAATAATGTGGACCCAAATGCACCATTTAACATGACTAAATGTAATATCGCATCTGTGTTGTATCTCTAGTCTCTAAGGGATGTCAAACCGCCGACTTCGATAAGGCTATGGACTTGACGGACTTATTAAAAGTAGTTTAATATAATATCACATCTGGTGGGGGCAATCAACCATTGACTATGGTATGGGCATGACTTATAAAATACCTTCAAAAGCTGCGATTGCGATTAAAGGAATGCAATGTTTGTGAACAATTAATGTATATTGTATAAATATTAAAAAGGGCCTCTCTGATATTTTTTAGTATGCAACACTATTGTAATTTGGCCTCTCTTCCGAATTAACATGTCCTGTGAGTCTTGGAACACTTGAATAAACAGAGGAAGCCACAGATCGGGAATCCGAAGAATCAGACAAGCATTGAGGAAGCTAAAGTGACTCGAGGAGGGAAGCCAAAATGTCGAGCAAGCACAGAGGAAGCGGAAGTTCAAGCGTGTGAAAGGGAAGCCAAAGGTCAAGTGTATCAATATAAGAAAATAGAGAATTGCCTTTATGAGTGGTTGTTGGCGAACTGGAAGAAAGAAGGAAGTTGATGGTCCAGTAGGATAGAAAGAGGCCGAACATCTAGTAGGACAGAAGGAAGATTAAGGTCCAGCCGGACATGAGGCAGTCAAAGGATGAGCAACTCTATTGATCATGTTACCCTATGAAAGATTCAGACCTATGGTGAATTAATCAGGTACATAATGTATACTGAAGAACAATTCTGTGATATATTAAATAAAGTTTAATTTGATATTGCTTGAAGGGAACAGTAGCCAGCGCCAATATTGAAGCATATGTGAATGTATTTCTGGTAAGTAAGAGATTACAATAATAAGAATAGTGCACAGTAGTCATGCTAGAAGAATTCACCATGACAGTGAGAACAGAGGCTTGAAATAGAGAGTTGTTTCTTGTGCAGAGCTTAGTGAAGCTAATAGTAGACTCACTAAAGTTATGTGGAGACATTATCAGAGATCATGATGGCTATTTGATGTCATCATGAAATAAATTTTGCAGACTCTGTGTGGATAGTATTAAGAGTTGTAAAGTCATCTTCATATGAAGACCGGTTGCCATTGATGATGTAGCATGGAGACTACAGTGAAGCTGTAAATAGATAGAATTCGGTAAAGAAGAGTTTTGGGAGCAGAACATTACTATCAAACATGCCTTGACAAGATTGGATTGGAGCCCTTGGGGTTGGTGCCTCAGAAGTTGGAAGGATTGGTGTCCTTGGAGTTGGTGCTCCTATGTCTAAGGTTGTTGCCTTGACAAAACAGATTTGGTGCTTTGGAGGTTGGAGCCTCACAAAAGTCCAAGTTGGTGCTTGGCAACAGATTGGAACCATATATATATTGTATCTATTTATTGCAAAGATTACATTAATAAAATAATTTATTCTTGTTTTTCATCTTATGTTCTGAATATAAATGTTTTAACTGGTAAAATAATAGTTGAAAATAAATACTGATTCACCCCACCCAGTATTTCCAACAATTGGTATCGGAGCCAGTACCTTCATTCAAATCCTAACAGCTTGAAGGTTGATCTTTAGAACGCAAATGGCGAGGTCAAGGAAGAAAGTCTCCAATCCTCCTAAGGATGTGTCTCCCTTTACCACTAAAATAGAAGACAATCAATTTGAGGAGGCTCCATGGTTCAATGGGAACTTTAATATATGGGAAGAAAGAATGAGGAATTTCTTAAAGACTCAAGGCATTGAAATCTAGAAATAAGTGATTGTTGATAGCATGATGGATGGAGAATCCAATGAGTACAATGCAAAAGCAATGAAGGAAATATTGAATGGGGTACCTAATTCTATAAAGAACAATTTAGGAAAATGTTCATCAGCAAAGGGTATATGGGACAAACTTCATGACCTTCACTCAAAAGGAGAATTTACCATGATCATCAGTCAAGAAGATGATGGAAATCAAGAAGGAAATCCAGAACCCATCACAGAAGCTGAAAATGAGAATGATGATATCAATACTAAAGAAGATCTAGAAGATGAAGAGAATGAAAAATATTTTGTAGAAGATATCCTCGCTCAACTTATGGCTACCATGGAAGAGATTATCAATTTGAAAAAGGAAAACAACTAACTTAAGAAGAAAGCACTAGCTAGTGACCATGACCAAACAAGGAAGAAATTTGACCTTGTCAAGCTTCAAGTACAAGAAAGGGATGAAGAGCTTGCCAAGATTAAGAAGGAATTTCATCAAAGCAAAAGAAAGCAGCATGAAGAAGTCATATCCATGAAAAATCAATTGGATAAAGTAAAGAAACATGAAGATACCTTGTCAAGCCAACTTGAACAAAGGAACAAGAGCTTGAACAAACTTGAAGAAGAGATTGGCCAGTATAAGGTAGAGGTCTCCTCTCTCAAATCTCAACTACAAGAAGGAATAAAGTTAGCACAAGGAGCTGAGAAGACAATGGAAGCATTCAAAATCATAGAAGAATAGGTTGATGAGGCAGAAAAGGAGAGAAACACCATGATATGTCAACTAAAAGCAAAGGATGAAGAAACTTTCAAATTAAAATCTAATATCAAACTTCTCAAGGCTGAAACATGTAAAGCTACAAGGATCAAGGAAGAAATGGAGAGCAATATAGTAAAGGAAAATGAAGAAATCTTCAAAATGAAGTCAGATATCATCTCCCTTAAAATAGAAGCAAATGAAGCTGCTCATATCAAGGAAGAAACTGAGAAACAACTTGCTAAGATGAATAATGAGTGTGAAAGATTGGAAGAAGGAGATTTTCTTCGTCAGGAAAAAGGTTGAAGGGATGAAAAAAACCTTGAAGAGCTCTCAAGCCTTGGATGACATGCTCAACCATCAAATATGTCCATTTCATAAATCAGGTCTCGGGTATGCAGGTGAATCCTCAAACAAGAATGGTAATGCTTCAAACAAAAGGGATGTGAAGACGCCAGAATGAAATGGTGATGCTCCTAGTTCCAGCAAAGGCAAGGAGAAAAATCAAGGCAACAATGGAAGAAATCTTGCTCCAAGAAAAAATGTAGATAATGTCAAGGACGCTAGAAGCAATAGTTATCATCAAAGGATCTCAAGACTAGAAAGACTTCAGGAGTACATCAAGGTCCCAAGTACCAAAGTTTATTTCTTGGTTATTGTTATTGTTGTACAAACTTTGGTCACATGGCAAAATACTGTAAATCATATCACAAAGATAGATGTTACAATCCCCAACCATATCATAAACACAGATATTATGGTTCCTAACAATCTCCAAGGAACAATTTTGCAGGAAGAAATCATGAATTATTATTCATGAGCAATGTAGAATGCTTCAAGTGTCATAACATTGGTGATATGGCACATGATTGTAACTTAACTTGGGCTCTTACACAAGCTAGAACCATTAAAAAGAAGAAAGTTACACAAGTATGGAGAAGGAGGCAAATACAATCCGAAAGTCCCTTGAACTCTCCAGCCAACAACACATGTTGTTGAGCTGATCTTCGAAAATCTGAGCATTTGATAGGAAGATTCTTCCAAAAGAGATGATCCATACAGTTAGGGGGAGCCTGTGATTCTTGATCATTATTGCAGAAGCTATTAGTGAAAGGGTCCTTATGAAATCCTTGTTGTGCTATATTAACAATCATTCATTGATAAAGATGATTTCTCCGGAGCACTCCATTGAAGAACTTGATCTCTTAACTATTCTTTGGACTAGTGTTGAAGATGTTTTCCACTTGATCCTAAGTAGAAATTGGAACAATAGAGCATGTCATCTAATACTAGAGAAATAGGGAAAATAAACATGTTGCTATTATTATAGAAGTTTATGTCTCGACTCAGGGATTGAATGTAAGAATAGGTAAATTATGGACACAAATAAAGGCAACCTTCAAACAAATAGATACATCTAGGAATTAAGTATGAAGCAAGAGAAGTTGGCAGCATCTAACAAAATTGAAGCACTGCTGAAGCCATGATAAATTAGTTCTGAGACATGAAGAGGGGATAATGTGCTAGTTGCAACAATCCTTCTATCTTGAGTAAAAAGAAGAGCACTATGACAGGGGGAGTAAGAGACCCATGAAGATCTTCTATTCATGAAGAAGAGTAGCAGTTCGATAGGGGGAGTTTTTGTGCACTCCTTTGCCATTGATGCCAAAGGGGGAGAGAAGAAGAATATTTCCATTGATGTTAATCTATGTTGTCATTGATGTCAATATGGCAATATTCTAGATAGTAAACAATGATGTGAAGCCAAGTAGAGCAGATCCATGAAGCAATATGAGTATGTTAATATGGCAATATTCTAGGATACTAAATGATGATATGAAGCCAAGGAGAAGTAGAGCATATCCGTGAAGAAATAGGAGAAAGAAGCCATGAGGAGAAACCAAACGAAAGCCAAGATAGTCAAGCCATTGGATAGAATATCGGAAGTCGTAGGAGTTATCAGAGAAGAGCTATCAAAGCAAATAAGAGGTATTGGAGTGGTATCAGAAGCCACAGGAAAGCCAAGTTAATGTAAGAGCGAGAGATTGAGGAGGAACCATATCGGGAGTATCGCATGTAATATATGCCAAGGAAGAACTGTAGACTATAAGAGTATTTAACAGAAGAGCCATATCATACCAGAGAAGAGTGGAATGTCAAGGGAGCTGAGATGTTTAGGTTTTGAGTGAGAAGTGAGAGGTTGAGTGTTTGAGACAGAGGTCAATTTATTTTTGTAATTGAGCCGAGAGGGAAACACTCATGCCTGGTGTCGACTCTCATTACTCTGTGTATCTACGTTCAATAGTCAACTGGGTATTTCTTTGTATTCCCGCTGAATGGATTGATGGCAATCCAATATTAAGTGAATGAATTGATATATGAATGTCGTGTGTTAAATGGAGTGTGGCAGAAACTGTGGTTTTAACACAAAGTCCATCAAAAGCAAGAAAGATTAAGTTAAGGAGGAAATAGACAGAGAGTGAATAGGATCTATTGGATCTCATAGACCAATGGTCATCGCATGGTGGAAAAGTGTGGAAGATAATCAGTGAAGAGGTGGTTTCTCAAAACCATAAGTGGTATTTCGGGTGGAAAAAAAGCTATAAGCTATATTGAAGGGTAGTCACCTGATCCCATTAACCGTTCGACACATAGCAACCAAGGAGAGAGAAAACCTCTTTATTGGGTGGGTATTCTTCGTGCTTGTGTCTCACCTAAAAGCGTTTTGGATCGTCAGATCAAGTGGATCCAGATCAACAGTTGCAAAGTGTTGTGCAAGTTGATTGATTGGGAAAAGGAATAATACATGCAAACCCGTGGCTCCATTGTAAACCGCCCAGTGAAATATCGCATCCACCATATTGCAAGCCTCTTGTAAAGCCTTGCCACATCAAAAGCATCGATTGCAATAATAACGTGGACCCGAATGCACCATTTCACATGACTAAATGTAATATTGCATCCGCGCTATATCGCTAGTCTCTAAGGGATGTCAAACCGCGGATTGCAATAAATATGTGGACCTAACGGACTTATTAAAAGTAGTTTAATATAATATTGCATCCGGTAAGGGAAATTAGCCATCATCTATGGTATGGGCACGACTTATCAAATACCTCGGGAAGCTGCGATTGCGATTAAAGGAATACGATGTCCATGAACAATTAATGTATATTGTATGAATATTAAAAAGAGCCTCTCTAATATTTTTTAATATGCAACACTATTGTAATTCGACCTATCTTCTGAATTAACGTGTCCTATGAGTATTGGAACACTCGAATAGACAGAGGAAGCCATAGATCAGGAAGCCGAAGAGTTAGACGAGCATTGAGGAAGCTAAAGTGACCAAAGGAGGGAAGCTAAAAGGTTGAGCGAGCATAGAGCAACCGGAAGTTCAAGCGAGTGAAAGGAAAGCCAAAGGTTAGGTGTATCAGTGTAAGAAAATAGAGAATTTCTCTTATGAGTGGTTGTTGGAGAACTGGAAGAAAGAAGGAAGCCGATGGTCCAACAAGATAGAAATAGGTCGAAGGTCCAGTGGGATAGAAGGAACATGAAGGTCCAGCTGAACAGGAGGTAGTCAAAAGACGAGCAACTCTGTTGATCGTGTTACCCTGTGAAAGACTCAGACCTATGATGAATTAATCAGGTACATAATGCATACTGAAGAAAAATTCTGTGATATAATAAATAAAGTTTCATTTGATATCGCTTGAAGGGAACAAGAGCCAGCAATAGTATTGAAGCATATGTGAATTTATTTCTGGGAAGTAAGAGATTACAATAGCAAGAACAGTGTGCAGTGGTCACACTGGAAGCATTCACAATGACAATGAGAACAAAGGCTTGAAACAGAGATTTGGTTCTTGTGTAGAGCTTAGTGCAGCTAATAGTAGACTCACTAAAGCTGTGTGGAGAAATTATCAGAGATCATGATGGCTATTTGATATCATCATGAGATAACTTTTGCAGACTCTGTGTGGACAATGCGAATAGTTGTAAAGACTTCTTCATATGAAGACTGGTTTCCATTGATGTTGTAGCATGGAGACTACAGTGAAGCTGTAAATAGATAGAATTTAGCAAAGAAGAGTTTTTGGAGCAAACCATTACTATTAAACATGCCTTGACAAGATTGGGTTGGAGCCCTTGGGGTTGGTGCCTCAGAAGTTGGAAGAATTGGTGTCCTTGGAGTTGGTGCTCATATATCTAAGGTTGGTGCCTTGACAACGGAGGGTTGGAGCCCTTGACATTGGTGCCTCATAACTAGAAGGGTTGGTGTCCTGGGAGTTGGTGCTCTGGAGGATGGAGCCTCACAAAAGTCCAAGTTGGTGCTTGGCAATAGATTGGAACCATATATATATTGTGTCAATTTATTGCAAATATTACATTAATAAAAGGATTTCTTATTGTTAATCTTGTGTTCTGAACATAAATGTTTTAACTGGTAAAATAACAGTTGAAAATAAATACTAATTCACCCCCCCTCTCAGTATTTCCAACACCAATTTACTGGATCCTTCCCATTAAACTTCCTCATATTACCTTTTCTTGATTTCAGGAGCTCAATATTGAAATGACTGTAACTCTATACTTTCAAATCTCAAAGTTCTGAAATTGTCCCTTGCAGTAGCCCTCCGAGTCCTCTTTCTGACCCCGCAAGCTTGATCAGAATTTGATTCTCCAAGAACGAGTTATGCCCAATCCCCTAAGATGACCTGATTAGATAGCGTTTCAGTAGAGAGAACTTGTATGACGTGCCATGTGTAACTGTTTTGACCTTCGGACCTAGAAACTATGCATAGAAAACTAAATTTTTTTCTCTTTCTATAACGTCTTACGAAATTTCAATTTGTTGCTCAGAGAGAAAGTTATGATGATTTTCCCAAGGTTGTCTGTTTAGGATGTAATTTGGGAGTCTGCAAAAACCCTAAATTCCTCAGATCATATATCCGAAAATATAGTGAGACAAGATCTGAAATTCGGACTCGAGATTGAGAATGATTTCTTCTTAAATGGGTTTTTTCTTTAGCTTCTGAAACTTCGTAGCAAAAAGGTTATAGCGAGAATACCACGGTGACCTATTTTAGGTAAAATTCTGTAGCTTGCAAAACCCTAACTTCCTCAAATCATATCTCTGAAAATATAGCGAGACAGGATCTGAAATTTGTACGCGCGGTTTAGCAATATTTCTTCTCAAATGGGTTGTTTTGGTAGCTTCTGAAACATCCTAGACAAAAGGTTAGAGTGAAAATACCATGATGACCTGTTTGGAGTAGCGAAGCCTTAGAATCCAAAGCTCTGATACCAAATGTTAGGAAACCAGCTCACAAAAAGATAGAAAAGATAGATCAACGCCTTAGAAATAAGCCTCTTCAAGGGGGAAACCTCCTTTACATTACACAAATGAACAATTCTTAGATGATACAAATGACAAGACCTCCTTTCTATATATAGGAGTCTAGGGGGTCATAATATAATTAGAGCCGACATAACAATAATAATGTAAGGACACAATAATAACAATAGTGGGCTTCTATGGGGCACAATAATAACAATATGGGGACTACATGGGTACATCAATATAATAAGGGGCTTGTACTAATAACGATAAGGGGTTACACTAGTAGTTAGGGGCCTAATAGTTTTGGATGTGAGAAACCAAGATATTGAAGAAACCCTCATGAAAGAGTTTTACGGTAGGCTGGGAGAAGAAGATCTCTTGAGGGACTTGAATGAAAGTGCTAAGTAATGTGGACCATAACTTGCTTCCTTGGGGTCTTCACTCAGGCCTTCAACATATTTCTGAATGGATGTCAAGGGGAGCAAGAAGAAAAACTTGATAACACCTAGTCTGGAGGGGGGTGATGCCTTTCATTATTTACATGGCTCTGATCAAGTTAAGTTTGAGGTTAGCCAGGTTGAAAATGAAGTAAGAGGTAATATATGTGCCATAACTGTAAAATGGAGAAATATATTTTTTTATTTCTTGCTTTTGGTGAGAACATGCAACCCGAATATCTTGTTAAAGATTTTAGGCTGCATTATCTCTGTTTTTCCCTTGTCCCGTATTCAAACAAAGGAATCGAGTTCTTAATGTAGCCTTTCACAAACTTTATTTTTCAATTCATTATTAAAACCGATAGTTATTTCTCACATTACTTAGGTGGCTTGGATTTTTAGTATTTGAATACCCTTTTCAAATCTTGAAGATTGACTTAACAAGTTGAATTTGGATAATATAAAAGTCTGTATTTACATATCCTGTAATGTTTTTGCATAGGTACATCAAATTTTGTATGATTTGTTTTGTTTTGTTTTTCTTGTAACATCCATGAAAACCAATCTAGTTTAAACGATATTTAGAAAATTAATTTAATTAGAATTCAATTAATATTATTGGGTTTTAAGATTTCATTTTGTATCTAAAAATTTCATTTTTGTTAGGTTAGTATGAGAATGGAAAATATTAGGGCATCTATTTTGAATATTTTATCATAACTTAATCTAATAAAAATGGTAGGTTTTTAAGATTTGGTTCCTTGGTTGAACACTTCGGTTTTGAAATCCCCTTCAATACCTTTTAGTTTTTGTGGGTCAAAATATCTTGAAATTAATTTCCTACTTCATTGGGTCAGAAGATTGAGTATATTTTACATAGATCTTCTACAACTTGGATTTTATAGCTTCATAGGTTTGAGTCTCTTATAAAACTATGGCTTACTTCTTATAGGATTTGAGTCGTATAAGATTCCCTTCCCATTTATTTTTGGGTGCTTTCTGTGGATTTTGGGTGTAGTTTGAAAATTTCCTCTCTATTTTTGAAACCCTGAACCTTTTCTGGGGACCTACAAATCTCTATTTTCTCATTATCTTTATTGCAAACCTCAAAAATGTTGGTTTTCTCAGTGAGAACCTTATAAAAACTCTATTTTGATTACTAAGAGGTTGCATATTTTTTCTTGGTGGTATGCTTGGAGAAATTTATGTTATTATTCAATTCTTTCAGGGGGATCGAACTACCCCTCAACAATTAGAATTGCCATAAATTATGATGTCATGCCTGATTTGAAATACTATGGATATTATAACGTGCAACAAGTGCAGTTGATCATTCGACAATTAAGGAATTTAGACTTCTATGATCCATAACATTGTTTAGAGAGTTTTCGGCGTAATCACATAGATATTCTTTTGTCGACGCGTTTCGAACCAACAAGTGTGGTTCATCGTCAGGACAAGTTGAAGAACCAATCCAGCTTAGCTTGTTAAATAGTATGTGCAGAGATTCCAACGGCTATATTGCCAACGGCTAATTTTGACCTAATGACCTGAGTCAAACCAATAATAACCAGGTTATATTTAATTATTATTATTATTCTCATAAATTAGTTAAATTCGGTAAATTATATAATAAAAGAACTAAATAAATGTGTATAAATAACCAAAACCTAGCTAATTCAAATTAAAATAATATCATTGGTATATCATAATAATATTTTTAATTTATCATTAGAAACTAAATTAATAAAATATAATAATTTAAATAACTTATCATTCCAACAAATAAAAGTATTCAATTGTTAACCTAATAAAATTAATAAATGTATAACTCTATCCCAAAACCTAACTAATCCAAATTAAAATATTATCATTGGTACAAGGCATATTTATTTAGTAATATTTTTATTTATCCTTTTAATATGATGGCCATTAATACAACTATTTTCCAATTGATTTAATAATTTACATTTTTCATAATCCAAATTAATTTTATTATTCCACCAATATTATTAACAAATATTTAGTCAAATAAATACTAACCTTGATGAATTAAATTACTCTTATTTATGGAAACTCGTTAAATTAGGTAAATTTATACTTAAAGTATTTATTTATTTGTTAATGAACTTGCTTCAAACTAAACTAATATTATAGGTACATTATATATTTATTTCATGATAATATTATTTAAATCTAATGGTCCATAATTTATATCTCCTATCCAAGAGGTAATTTTGTAATTAATTTAATAATCTATATTATTAAGAAATCTGTATTTATTTAAATAATAATATTATTCCAATAATATTCTTCAAGAAACCAGGTTGAAAGGAAGATATTACATATAGAGGTTTGGGCTTATAATCAATACTATAATTCTAAAGGAATAGAAGAAATTGAATATGAAAGGAAAACCAAAAAATATCAAACAACAAATTATTAGCTAAATAACTCAGTTTAATTGAAACCTAATAATAGCCTAAAGGAAATAAGGTTAATACGCATAATAATCAGACTAAACCACACTCATACTATAGCGATTAAAGGGGAAAAACACAGGAAAAGGGACTAACCACCGAAAACAACTCTTAAGGAGAGGGAAGAACCCTAAGACCTGAGGAGGCTATGAAGACAGGGCTGGGACCCAGTAGCTACTAATCTTCCAGCCATCATCCCTATTTAGATTATTCGGCCTTTTCTCAATCTCTAGGGCCTCTCTAAACTTGTGATGGTGAAACTGCGCAACCCTAGCTATGACTTGAGCATCCTCAATACAGACATGATGCATCGTCTTCCCGGCATGTTCCGCCAAGGAAGAGGACTTGGTCCTACCATGCCTTAGGTCAACTGAATGCTCACTAATCCTTTGATTAATCGAGCGACCCGTCTCACCAATATATGGTGTCCCACAGGAACATGGAATGATGTAGAAGCCCTTCATATCTTTCGGGTCAATCGGATCTTTTACGGACCTGAGGGAGCCCCGGATAGTATTGAGAGGTCTAAAAGTCACAGACACATTGTACTTCTTCAGAATCCTCGCAATCCTATCAGTAGTCCCTTAGATGTAAGGCAAGTTTACACCCAGGGCACGATCTTTAGGATCTCTTCGGGTTGACGGCTCCTTCTTGGCCTTGAGGAAGGCTTTTTGACCCAAGTGTCTACTGTAACCATTCTTCACAAAGACAACTAGAAGATGAGCCTTCTCCATTTCCAAGCTCTCTTCATCAGAAATTCTGACAGCACGGGTGGCAAGCGTGCTTAGAACCCCTAACTTCTGAGCCGGGAAATGATGGGATGAGGCATGCAAATATTGCTCAGTATGCGTCTTCTTTCTAAACACCCGATGAGAAAAGGAACCATCCTCCTTCTTAGAGATGAGAACATCCAAGAACGGGAGACAACCCTTGTCTTCTTTTTCCATTGTGAAATTGATGGCGGCGAACTGGCTATTGAGATGATTAAAGAACCGCTCCAGCTCATCAGGACCATGCGACCAAACAAAACCAGTGTCATCCACGAACCTTTTCCAGAGCTTTGGTAAAAGACGTGAGGAGGCCAACGCCTTAGACTCAAAATCTTCCATAAAGAGATTGGCGACGACCGGGGATAAGGGGGAGCCCATGGCAATCCGACAATTGTTGAATACTTTAGCTGTGGCTTGTTGGAGAAAGCCTCTATCGATCCATTCAAGAAACCAACCTCTTTTGTGGAAGAATTGAAGAATGAAATGTTGAAATACTTGCATTAGCAAGTTGAAGCCTATGCAATTGGTTGTGGGAATGGTCGGTTCCAAAGCCCATTTAACATATTAGGGGATGCTTTACAAAGATTTCTAAGGTCTAAGAGAAGCCAGTTTAGGTGTGTTTCGAGAAAAAAAAATTATGGGGACATAAATGATGGGAGGACTGATGCATTTGCTCAAGAGATTGATAAGATAGGGTCATGGCTGGTAGGAAAAATAGAAGCTGTAACCAAGGATTTGATTAAAAGGGATGATCAGAGTAGAATTTATTATTCTCAAATGAAGTTTGAGAAGAGACTAGAGCTTATAGAACATAAGGTGAAATTCCCATTAAGGCCTGTGATGTGTGCCAATGAAGGTTGTTCAAAGGTGTTCTCAACTATTCACTGTGAGGAGCATGATGGTACTTGTCCATTCAAGTTTTTTCCCTACAAGTAAAGTTGTAAAGTCAATATCTTAATGAAAGACATGGAGAACCACTGTTCCACAATATGCCCAAATAAAGTGGTCCCCTGCCCTTTCAACAAGGTTGGTTTTCCTACTGTTCTTACACAAGGTTGATTAGATCAACACTTCAATGATTCTATAAGTTTCCATTGCTCAATGTCCTTCAAGTACTCTAAAACAAGGAGAGTATGGCTGTGAACTAGGCAAAGTGCATTCATCTTAAAAAGGTATGTCAATCAATTTCACACACATAGACTTTGATGCATAGAGTAATGGTAGTTTTCATTTTCTCTGTTTTCAATCTGGATCCTATTTTACTCATGGTTTTATGATAAAAAAGGTCCCTTGAGATTGTTATAATAATTAATTCAAAGATCCTTCCTCTAGGTTGACTCCAAAAGGAAGAAATATTAATTCATATCAATATTTCCATGTTTCTTGGTCCATTTCTTTTTAGTGAAAGAAGCATTGATCTTTAGGAATAAATCCCATATGCATTCTCAAAATGTATATAGAGATTCATTTAATAGTGTAGATATTGGTTCTAACTGTAAAATATTTTCTTCCTAGTATTTTATTTGGACATTGCGCATCTTATGCTATTTTCTGCATATGTGGATCTGAAATATTTGCTTTTGGGATTTGGACATCAGAAAAATCTCACAACCATGATTAGTGGCTTTATTTCTCTCATTGTTTCTAGTTATTAGGAATTTTGTTCCCATCTTATTCAAATCAATGTTAGTTGTTCAGTGATGACACAAAGCTATCCTCATTTTCTCATTAGTAACAAGAATACTACAGGTTTACGTGATAGCATCCTTCCTCTCTCTTGTACTAGACATTGCTCTGGGATGTCTGTGTGCTTTGTGGATTCCCTTACTTGTAATTGTTTCTCTTTGTTATGATTTCTTAAATGCAATCCTGTTACAATGACAATGGAATATCTCTCGTTGGAGATATTGTGTATTATTTCACTGAAAAGTGTAATATCTCTTAGTTATACTACGGTTAGGCGAATTTTTTGAATTTCATGAAGATGATCTCATATCCTTCTACATTCTTTGCAAACCTTATTCATAAGTCAAATATTCAAAGTAAAACATAAAAGAAAAAATGGAAAAAGCATAGGAAATTGGTATCAAATAAACGAACCTGTTTAATAACGATACATACATAAAGGAATTCGAAGAAGAGTAAATAAACTGAGGAGACCATGTAAACAACATCACAGACAAAAGTCTAAGGAAATCAAGAACAAGATAGAAATAACTTCAAGATTAAGGCAACCAAGACCAAGAACATGAACAATTATAAATAATATACAAGGGAAAAATAATTCTTCCTAATTACCATACATGTGGCACAATTAATTCATAGGAAACTCAAATCCTTAACAGTAACATAAAATTTCTCTTTCTTTATAATAGTTCTCTAAATTCCAATTTATCTGTAACACAAACATGTAATACAAAATATTCTATAGAAACATAATTATATTATAGACATAGTCCTATAAATAAATCTAAATGTTCCATGCATCTAACACAATCATTTGTCTCCAGGGCACATCTTAAACACTCTTCAAAGACACTTTTCGGGTAAAAACAACCCAAGTTGTTGGCTACTTTCCTTGATTCCAGGGAAAGGTGTTAAATAGTTTCAGGAACATTGCAGTCACCCATCTTCAAATATTTTCCACTTTATCTCCACTTTAGCATAAGAAGAAAAGTAGTTATTTTCAAAGGGGGGAAGAAAACTTACCAAATCCTAGAACCAAGAAATAAAATTGCTTGAATTTCATCAATTAGCTCTCAGTTTTAGTAGCTACATTTATTCAATACTAAGAAAACATAAATGAAACTGTGTGTCCTTTGAGAAGTAAATACCTGGAAAAAAACAATATGTAAACCAATCAAAATGTCCATATTCCAATAGATTGACCTACTCCAATGTCATGGCAATTAAAACAAATATTGGTCCAAGACTCTACCGTTTTTCATGAATTCCACATTAATCATTCTTCAATGGCACTTTGGAGAAGCACGTTCCAACAAGCCTCTAATGGACCTACCATATCCACTATGGCCTGAAGAATTTTCCTTAGACACCTAGAGATATTTGAATGGTAAAATAAAAATATATGAACTCCAGATATCTTAAACATGTACCTATCTGTAGTGGCCGGAAAATGCACCAACTTTGGTATCAATCAAATGTTCTTCCCATACACTCAATAAGCTCATATGCTGACAAATATTGGTGTAGATATTTATAGATTAGAAAGAGTCATCATAAGTTTTGGAATGCCAATAGGTTAATTGAGGTATATTCTGAGAGCACATGTGTGTGTAGCTATATTCTGAGAGCATGTGTGTGTGTAGCTATATTCTAAGAGCATGTGCATGTGTGGATAACCAAAGTAAGAAATATTTTGACAAAGTAAAATGTTCCATGTCAATGAGAAAACACTGACCTGAATATTTTAACCATAGAGTGAAACGTGTTATTTTCACGGCAAACTAAGATGGATTTATTCTATTACCCACGTACTACAATATCTTATTGGATATAGGTATTTGTGGAGGTTGTCAAGCACTTTATTACAACATTTGGAGATCATACCTTCAAGTCACCACTAACTGAACTTGTGATAGAAAATAAATGAATTGGTAATCATAGATTCAAGTCCCTTCTAAAACTTTGGCTTACTTTTTATAGTCTTTGAGCCTTATAACATTGCCTTCCCATTTAGTTTTGGGAATTTTCTGTGTTTTTTACTGCAGCTTGAAAATTTCCTCACTATTTTTGAAACCCTCAACCTTTGTTAGGGACCTACAAATCTCTATTTTCTTAGTACCTTTATTACAAACCTCAAATATCTCAATTTTCTTAGTGAGAACCTTATAAAACCTCTATTTTCATTACTGAGAGGTCCCCTATTTTTTCTTGTTGGTCTTCTTGGAGGAATTTATGCTATCATTCAATTCATTCACGAGGGGATTGAATCACACCTAAACAATTGGAATTGCTGGAAATTATGACATTGTGCCTGATTTGAAAGAGTGTAGACATTATGACGTGCAACAAGTTTAGTTTATCGTCTGACAATTGTTGAATACTTTAGCTACGGATAGTGTGGATAAAGCCTCTACAGATCCATTCAAGCAACCAATGTCTTTTGGGAAAGAATTGAAGAATGAAATGTTGGAATACTTACATCCAGAAGTTGAAGCGTATGCAATTGGGAGTGGGAATGGTGGGTTCCAGAGCCCAATTAACATCTTAGTGGATGCTTTACAAAGCTTTCTAAGGTCAAAGAGAAGTTTTTAGTGGAGATATTGGTTCTAACTGAAAAATATTTTCTTCCTAGTCTTTTATTTGGACATTGTGCATATTATGTTATTTCTCTGCATATGTGGAGCTGAAATATTTTCTTTTGGGATTTGGACATTAGAAAAATATCACAACCATGGTTAGTGGATTTATTTCTCTCATTTTTTTTTATTTATTAGGAATTTTGTTCCAATTTTATTCAAATCAATCTTAGTTCTTCAGTGATGACACAAAGATATACTGATTTTCTCATTAATAACAGGAAGATTCCATGTTTATGTGATAGCATCCTTCCTCTCTCTGGTACTAGACATCACTTTGGGATGTTCGTGTGCTTTGTGGATTCCCTTACTTGTAATTGTTTCTCTTTGTTATGATTTCTTAAATGCAAGCCTATTACAATCACAGTGGAATATCTCTCGTTGGAGATATTGTATATTATTTCAGTAAAATGTGTAATATCTCTTAGTTATACTACAGTTAGGGGAAGAATTTGAATTTCGTGAAGGTGATCTCATATCTTTCTGCATTCTTTGAAGACCTTACCCATAAGTCAAATATTCGAAGTAAAACATAAAACAAAAAATAGAAAAAGCATAGGTAATTGGTATGAAATAAACAAACCTATTTAAGAATCATACATATAGAAAGGCATGCGAAGAAGAGTAAATAAATTGAGGAGACCATGTAAACAACATCACGGACAAAAGTCTAATGAAATCAAGAACAAGAAAGAAAGAACTTCAAGATTAAGGAAACCAAGACCAAGGAGAGGAATAGTTATAAATAATATACAAGGGAAACAGTTTTCTTCCTAATTAGCATTCATGTGGCACACTTAATTCATAGGAAATTCAAATCCTTAACAAAAACATAAAATTTTTCCTGCTTTATAATAGTTCTGTAAATTCTAATTTATCTGTAACGCTTACATGCAATAAGAAATCTTATACAAAAAGAAATTATAATATAGACATAGTCATATAAATAAATCTGAATGTCGCACACATATAACACAATCATTTATCTCTAGGGCACATCTTAAACACTCTTCAAAGACACTTTCTGGGTAAAACAACCCAAGTTGTTGGATACTTTCCTTGATTTTAGGGAAATGTGTTAAATAGTTTCAGGAACATTGCAGTTGCCCATCTTCACATATATTCCAATTTATCTCCACCTTATCATAAATAGAAAAGTAGTTTTTTTCAGGGGGGGAAGAAAAGTTACCAACTCCTAGAACGAAGAAAGAAAATTGCTTGAATTTCATCAATTAGCTCTCAATTTCAGTAGCTACATTGTTTGAAGACTGAGAAAACATAAATGAAAATGTATGTCATTTGAGCAGTAAATACCTAGAAAAACAACATATGTTGTTGGGTGTGGAGCCTAATTATCTTCTTTATTTAGAGTTATCACCAAATTGGACCCTAGTTCGTAATGTACCAGCAACGCCGCCCATAAAATCTACATCACCAGGTGGTCTAGGGATATGTTAATGCAGATATGGAGGTTGATAGAGATAACAAGAGGAGCACAACAAGGTATGTGTTTACTGTAGGTGGACCAGCTGTCAGTTGGGTTTCAAAACTACAAAGTGTTGTTGCACTCTCAACAACAAAAACATAGTATGTTGTTGCTACAGAGACTAGTAAAGAAATGATTTGGTTACAAATGTTTCTCGATGAATTGGGTAAGAAGCAGGAGTTGGGTAGGTTATACAGTTATAACAGAGTGCCATACGTCTTGCAAAGAACTCTGCATTTCATTCCATGACTAAAAATATACAACTGAAGTACCATTTCATATGGTCAACATTGGAAGATGGATAGTTGAAGCTGGAAAAGATGCACACTAGCTAGAATCCTGTAGATATGTTAACAAAAGTTGTAACTAGGGAGAAACTGAGATTCTAGTCAGTTTCAATTAGTCTTCAAGTATGATTAAGAAGATGAGAAACAACCAGGTCCAAGGTGGAGTCATTGTCCAGAAAATGAAGCAACGATGGATTTGCTATAATCAGTCTCCAAGTGAGAGATTATTGGGTGTGGAGCCTGATTATCTTCTTCATTTAGAGGTATCGCCACACTGGACCCTAGTTCATAATGTGGTAGCAATGCCACCCATAAAATGTATGCTGCCTGGGGGGTCTAGGCAGGGGGTGCTGACGATTATTTGGAGACCCCCCTGGCGGGGATCGGGGCAGCGCCCCCGAAGCTCAAAATAGATGTAAAATTGCCTTGTGAAATGTTGTAATTTCGTAGTCAATCTGACCTGTTCTTTAGGCAGAGATCTGATGGTAGAAGTTATGTTTAATTTAGGTTTTTTCCCCTAGAAGGCAATGCTTTGCTATATATCAGGGAATTTTATTGCTTCTATGTATATCTATATTCTATGTGAGAAAGAGAGAGGAGATTGTGTGAGAGAAAAGAGGGTGTTATAATGGATCTATTGTAGGTTGTATCTCTTCATTTTCCTGGATAATATAAATGGAAGGATTGGATTTTTCTCACTGGATGTAGCCCAAATTGGGCGAAGCACATATATCTGTGTCTCTCTTGTTTTATGTGTTTTATGTGTTTATATTTATGCAATATTTTATGTGTTCCATTGCTCTTTAATATATAATTTTCTAGCATATGAAAACCAATCAAAATGTCCATATTCCAAAACACTGGGCTACTCCAGTGTCATGGAAATTAAAACAAATATTGGTCCAGGACTCTACCCTTTTTCATGAATTCCACATTAATCATTCTTCAATGGCACGTTGGAGAAGCACATTCCAACAAGCCTCTAGTGTACCCACCATATCCATTACGGCATGAAGAATTTTCCTTAAACACTTAGAGAGATTTTAATGGTGAAATAAAAATAGATGAACTCCATATATCTTCAAAATATCAGATCTTTGTAGTGGTGGTAAATTGCAACGGCTTTGGTAGCAATCAAATGTTCTTCCCATACACTCAATCAGAGCATATGTTGGAAAATCTTGGTTTAGAAATTTATAGATTAGACAGAGTCATCATAAGTTTTGGAATGCCAATGGGTTCATTCAGGTATATTGTGATAGAATGTGCATGTGTAGGTGTATTCTGGGAGCATGTGCATGTGTGTATAACTAGAGTAAGAAATATTTTGGAAAAGTAAAATGTTCATGTCAATGAGAAAACAATGACCCGAATATTTTAACCATAGAGAGAAACATGCTATTTGCACGGAAAAGTGAGATGGATTTATTTTATTACCCACATAATGCAAGATATTATTGGGTATTAAGTATCTGTTGAGGTTATCAAGCAATTTTTTACAACATTTGGAGATCAAACCTTCAAGTTTCCACTAACTGAACTTATGATAGAAAATAAATGAGTTGATAATTGTAGGCTCAAGAATATTCTAAGACTTTGGATTACTTTTTATAGGCTTTGAGTCCTATAATATTCCCTTCCCATTTATTTTTGGGCATTTTCCATGTTTTCTGGGTGTAGCTTGAAAATTTCCTCATTATTTTTGAAACACTCAACCTTTGTTAGGGACCTACAAATCTTTGTTTTCTTACTACCTTTGTTGTAGACCTCAAAAATCTCAGTTTTCTCAGTGAGAGGCTTACAAAAACTCTATTTTCATTAATGAGAAGTTGCCTATTTTTTCTTGTTGGTCTTCTTGGAGGAATTTATGCTATCATTCAATTCCTTCAGGGGGGGATTGAATCGCCCCTAAACAATTGGAATTACTGGAAATTATGACATTTTTCCTCATTTGAAATAGTGTGGATATTATGATGTGCAACAATTTCAGTTGATCATCAAACAATTATTGAATAATTTAGCTACAGATAGTGTGGAGAAAGCCTCTACAAATCCATTCAAGCAGCCAACCTCTTTTACGGAAGAATTGAAGAATGAAATGTTGGAATACTTGCACCAGGAAGTTGAAGCCTATGCAACTGGGAGTGTGAATGGTGGGTTCTAGAGCCTAGTTAATGTCTTAGGGGATGCTTTAAAAAGCTTTGCAATGTCTAAGAGAAGTTTTTAGTGGAGATATTGGTTCTAACTATAAAATATTTTCTTCCTAGTCTTTTATTTGGACATTGTGCATATTATGTTATTTCTCTACATATGTGGAGCTGAAATATTTCCTTTTGGGATTTGGACATTAGAAAAATATCATAACCATGATTAGTGGCTGTATTTCTCTCATTTTTTTTAGCTATTAGGACTTTTCTTCCAATGTTATTCAAATCAATGTTACTTGTTCAGTGATGACACAAAGCTATATTGATTTTCTCATTAGTAACAGGAAGATTCCAGGTTTATGTGGTAGCATCTTTCCTTTCTCTCGTACTAGACATCTCTTTGGGATGTCTGTGTGCTTTGTGGATTCGCTTAACTGTAATTGTTTCTTTTTGTTATGATTTCTTAAATGAAAGATTGTTACAATGATAGTGGAATATCTCTCGTTGGAGATATTGTGTATTATTTCACTTAAAAGTGTAATATCTCTTAGTTATACTATAATTAGGGGAATAATTCTAATTTTATGAAGGTGATCTCATATCTTTCTACATTCTTTGCAAACCTTATCCATAAGTCAAATCTTTGAAGTAAAGCATAAAATAAAAAATGGAAAAATCATAGGAATTGGTATGAAATAAATGAACCTATTGAAGAACCATACATACAGAAAGGCTTGCGAAGAAGAGTAAATAAACTGAGGAGACCATGTAAAAAACATCACAAACAAAAAGTTTAAGGAAATCAAGAACAAGAAAGAATGACTTCAAGATTAAGGCAACCAAGACCAAGACCAGGGACAGTTATAAATAATATACAAGGGAAAAGACGATCTTTCTAATTACCATTCATGTGGCGCACTTAATTAATAGGAAATTTAAATCCTTAACAATAACATAACTGTTGTATAATAGTTCTCTAAATTCTAATTTATCTGTAACACTAACATGCAATAAGAAATCTTCTACAAAAAAATTATAATATAGACATAGTCCTATAAACAAATCTAAATGTTCCATGCATACAACATAATCATTTATCTCCAGGGCACATCTTAAACACTCTTCAAAGACACTTTCCAAGTAAAAACAACCCAAGTTGTTGGCTACTTTCCTTGATTCCAGGGAAATGTGTTAAATATTTTCAGGAACATTGTAGTCATCCATCTTCAAATATGTTCCAGTTTATCTCCACTTTAGCATAAGCAAAAAAATAGTTTTTTTCAAAGGGAGGAAGGAAAGTTACCAACTCCAAGAACAAGGAAAGCAAATTTCTTGAATTTCATCAATTAGCTCTCAGTTTTAGTAGTTGTATTGCTTCAAGACTGAGAAAACATAAATGAAAATGTATGTCCTTTGAGAAGTAGATACCTGGAAAAACAACATATGTAAACGAATCAAAATGTCCATATTCCAAAAGACTAAGCTACTCCAATGTCATGGCCATTAACTCAAATATTGGTCCAAGACTCTACCCTTTTTCCTGAATTCCACATTAATCATTCTTCAATGGTACTTTGGAGAAGCATGTTCCAACAAGCCTCTAGTGGACCCACCGTATCCATTGTGGGTTGAAGAAATTTCCTTAAACACCTTGAGATATTTTAATGGTGAAATAAAAATAGATGAACTCTAGATGTCTTAAACATACATGATATTTGTAGTGGTGGGAAATTGCACCGGCTTTGGTATCAATCAAATGTTCTTCCCATGCACTCAATCAGCTCATATGTTGGCAAATCTTGGTGTGGATATTTACATATTAGACAGAATCATCATAAGTTTTGGAATGCCAATGGGTTCATTGAGGTATATTCTGAGAGAATATGTGTGCGTGCATAATCAGAGTAACAAATATTTTGGCAAAGTAAAATGTTCCATGTCAATGAGAAAACAATGACCCGGATACTTTAACCATAGAGAGAAATGTGTTATTTGCATGAAAAAGTGAGATGGATCTATTTTATTACCCACAGACTGCAAGATCTTATTAGATATGAAGTATCTATTGAGGTTGTCAAGCCATTTGTTACAACCTTTGGAGATCAGACCTTCAAGTCACCACTAACTGAACTTATGATAGAAAATAGAAGCGTTGGTAATCGTAGGTTCGAGTCTCTTATAAAACTTTCGCTTACTTTTTCTAGGCTTTGAGTCCTACAAGATTCCCCTCCCATTTAGATTTGGGCATTTTCTGTGTTTTATAGGTGTAGCTTGAAAATTTTCTCACTATTTTTGAAACCCTCAACCTTTGTTAGGGACCTACAAATCTCTGTTTTCTTAATGCCTTTATTACAGACCTCAAAAATCTTAGTTTTCTCAATGAGAACCTTATAAAACCTCTATTTTCATTACTGAGAAGTTGCCTATTTTTTCTTGTTGGTCTTCTTGGAGGAACTTATGCTATCATTCAATTCCTTTAGGGGGGGGTTCAAATCATCCCTAAACAATTGGAATTGCTGGAAATTATGATGTATTGCCTGATTTGAAAGAGTGTGGATATTATGATGTGCAACAAGTTCACTTGATCATCCAACAATTGTTGAATACTTTAGCTATGGATAGTGTGGAGAAAGCCTCTACAGATCCATTCAAGTAGCCAACCTCTTTTGTGGGAGAATTGAAGAATGAAATGTTGGAATACTTGCATCAGCAAGTTGAAGCCTATACAAATGGGAGTGGGAATGGTGGGTTCCAGAGCCTAGTTAACGTCTTAGGGGATTCTTTACAAAGCTTTCTAAGGTCCTAGAGACCTTTTTATAGGCATGTTTCAAGAAAAAATATTTTTGGGGACATAAATGATGGGAGGATTCACAAATTTCCTCAAGAGATCAACAAGATAGGGTCATGGCTAGCAGGAAAAATAGAAGTTGTAGCCAAGGCTTTGCCTAAAAGGGGTTATCAAAGTAGAAATTATTATTGTCAAATGAGGTTTGAGAAGCGACTAGAGCTTGTAGAACACAAGGCGAAGTGCCCATTAAGGCCTACGATGTGTGCCAATGAATGTTGTGAAAAGGTGTTGTCGTTTATTCACTACGAGGAGAATGATGGTACATTTCCATTCAAGTTTTTTCCCTGTAAGCAAATTGTAAAGCCAATATCTTAAGGGAAGACATGGAGAACCACTATTCCGCAATCTGCACAAATAATGTGGTCCCCTGCCCTTTCAACAAGGTGGGTTGTCCTATTGTGCTTACACAAGGTTGATTGGATCAAAACGTCAATGATTCTATTGCCTCCCATTGCTAAATGTCCTTCAAGTTCTCAAAAATCAGGTCAATACTGTTGTGAGCCAAGCAGAGTGCATTCACCTACTTGAAAAGGTATGCCAATCAATTTCACACACATAGACTATGATGCATGGAGTAGCAGTAGTTTTCATTTTCTCTATTCTTCAACCTAGGTCCTATTTTGCTCATGGATTTATGCTCTAAAAGGTCCCTTGAGGTTGTCAGAATAATTAATTCAAAGATCCTTCTTCTAGGGCTCACTCCGAAAGGAAGAAAGATTAATTCATATCAATATTTATAGGTTTCTTGGTCCATTTCTTTTCAGTGAATCATTTGGAATAAAGTCCATATGAATTCTCAAAATGTATATAAAGAATCATTTAATAGTGGAGATATTGGTTCTAACTGTAAAATATCTTCTCCCTAGTATTTTATTTCCACATTGTGCAGCTTATGCTATTTCTCTACAGATGTGGAGTTGAAATATTTGGTTTTGGGATTTTAACTGTAAAATATCTTCTTCCTAGTTTTTTATTTGTACATTGTGCATCTATGTTATTTATCTGCAGATGTGGAGTTGAAATATTTGGTTTTGGGATTTGGACATCAGAAAAATATCACAACCATGATTGTTGGGTTTATTTCTCTCATTGTTTTTAGTTATTAGATATTTTTGTTCCAATGTTATTCAAATCAATGTTAGCTCTTTAGCTATGTCAGAAATCTATACTGATTTTCTCATTAATAATAGGAATATTCCAGGTTTATGTGATAGCATGCTTACTCTCTCTAGTACTAGACATTTCTTTGGGATGTCTGTGTCCTTTGTGGATTCCCTTAGCTATAATTGTTTCTCTTTGTAATGATTTCTTAAATGTAAGCTTGTTACAGTGATAGTGGAATATCTCTTGTTGGAGATATTGTGTATTATTTCACTAGAAATTGTAGTATCTCTTAGTTATGCTATAGTTAGGGTAAGAATTTGAATTTCATGAAGGTGATCTCATCTATTTCTCCATTCTTTGCAGACCTTATCCACAAGTCAAAAATTTGAAGCTATAGGTGTTGGTTCTTTATCCCTCACTCTTAAGGAGCAAGAAGTGAGAATCAAATCCCTGGAGAAAGAAGTTAGCAAGCTACAACAAGACGTTAAGGTTATTGATGTTTATGTTGAAGTATTGTAGTTGTGTGGAGAGTTATGCAACTTAAATAAGCAGATAGAAAATTACAGTCATACTTGATGAGGCCTATTGGGGATATACATTTAAAAATGATTTTCAAACTCTTGAGAAATTAACTTAAACTTCCTAGCGTTTTGAAAACAGTAACCATGCCCACTTCCTGAATTGTTATAGTTGAGAACTACTTAATGTGGAACAGTGACTAGCATATAGTTCAATTATTTCAATTATGGAAGAGGGTAACAAATAAGAATTTTTTCCTTTGAGGATGAGGACCTTTCAATACCTAACCCTTTGTCTCTTTAAGGGGACAACTATATTTAGATAAATAAAGGAAGAAATTAATTATGGGAATAATTCGAGAATTTATTCTAATCTATCAACAATATCAAGTATATTAAGTTAGAGAGAGGTTCCGTGAATGGGTGGTAATGGGCACGAGGACATATAAGAGAGTAATAACCTCCCTCAACTTATGCTCTTTTAATATGGGGAAAATATTTCGCACCATGTTCTCCTGCTTGGCTATGTGAATGGTTTCCAATTTTGGGATGTTGAGGAAAGTAATGATGTGAGGGAGTTGATTGTGAAGTAGGATGGTCCTGTTTCATTCCTGCAAATAATACCAAGGACAATTACCTCAAGGAGTGTAGATGAGGGCTTCAATGTTGTTAAGCCACTATTGTTGGGTGTTACAGGAGATGGAACTATACATGGAGGTACTGCTCAAGGTGGATTTGGCTCTGGATACAGGGGAGTCCTTGGTAGCCCTACTTAGTCAAGGAGCAGTGGTTTTGTTCCCATGGCTGTTTGATTTTACTCGTTAAGATCACACAGTTATGTACATGTATTAAGCTTAAGGTCAATTGTTTATACATTTCGTTGCAGTTCTCGAGTTATAGATGTTGCCCTTGCTGCCTAAGTGAGAAATTTGTGTTCATTTACTTTTTTCTTTTTGTTTTTGTTAGTTCACATTCTATAATCTAGCCTCCTCACCCTTATTTTGTAGATATATTTTTTGGTATGGCTACTCTTTAGAACACTTCATTGTCCTCACTTACCCTATCCCTCAAGGGGGACAAGCTACAGGAAGCATAAATATAGGCTAGGACAAGCTACAGGGAGCATAAATATAGGAGTTATTTTAATTTATAGTTTTTACTCTATTTCACTGTTCTCATTTTTATGTTTTATTGTAACAATAGCAAACTTGGTTAAGCTTGGTCACTCTCCAACAATTTTCTACTTCTATATATGCATAATACAAAGTAGAGTGTACCATATGTGGACATTATGACAATTTCCTGTCATCTCATACTTGCATACCTACCCTCTTGTTATTTTGTACTCTTATCACCATCATGCACCATTATGTGACATCATAGTTATGGATTTTGGCCACTAAGGTAGACATTTGAGAGGATTTTTTTAGATATAAAGGATGGATTTCGAAATTTTTTCTGCATCAGAATTTTCACCTTTACATCTACAACGTTTTATCCAATTTGGGTTCAAAATCGAGTTCTCATTCCTCCACGTACAAGTCACCCTCAAGTGGACTGGTTATAACTTATGATAGATGCTAAAATTCTATTAATTATATTTTCCATGAAAAACCTTCTGGGGAAATCCAATGGATCCTTCCCCACATTTATGGATGGCATCTCTAGTAGACCCATTAGCATGGACTAGTGTGCCTCACTCCGGGGGATTAGAATTGGGTACTTGTTGGCATGGAACACACCAAATTCCTAGCAACATGTGCGACAACTAGTAGAGCCAACCCTTTGGGCTAATTTTTTTATAATTGTTATGTATATCTAATGTTCTTTCTATGCACGGGGGCTTCATTGAGAAAGCAATATGATATCATGTGCATTCATATTGGGGTATAAAAAATTCAAAAAATACAAAACAATATATTGACTTTATAATAAGGGGTTAGAGGGGTTTTATTTGTTATATATATATATATAATATATATATATATATATATATATATATATATATATATATATATATATATAAAGGTATTTTTTATATTAGATAATTGGCCAAGCGGAGACCAAAACAGGCAGGAAGTATCGTGGTCAGTGGATCAGGTTTGTGGGAGTGATAGTTCACACTATGTTCAATTGGGCACATTTTTTGTTTGATTGGGAACATATGTTGTCCTCTTGATGGCCTCCTCCCTTGGTGTCTTGTATAAGCGCTAGAAGGATAGACTGTGAGCATCGGTTAGTGAAAATTGGTGCTTGGCTTCTGACATTTAATGCACATATTATAACTCACTTGTTCCTTGATTGGTGCTTGATGTGTTGGACTTTGGTTTGCATAGCCTAGTGGACAATCAAGAGGTTGGGCTCTTAGCCCAGTATTTTTGTGGCCTGGCGCTTGTTGTGTTGGGCTTTGTATGTTGACCTTGATTTTTGGTATGCTGGTTTGGTTTGAAGGATTTCGACAATGCCCTTCAATGGCATATGTTCCATACGATATGAAAATCACTAATAATTTTGGATTTAGTTATGATTCAAGGGCGAGATTGATGGAGAGTCTACTGAAAATTCAAATTTTTAGAGTACTCGTAATGGTTTGAATAGACAGTTCCTGAAATGGCACATCATAGATTCAACGTCCACTTGTCTTTTAAGTGGGTAGAGATGGTCCGAAAATAATTTCAGTCATTCTTGGAGCTTGCTCACTTTAACATTCAATTTGAGGACCCAAACCACAGGAAAAGGTCTTCAATTGGGTGAGACCTTGGCAACCTCTATCGGAAAGCTAAAAACATGCTAGAGCTCTATTCGCAACCTTGTAAGGGGACACCTATGTTCATAGTATATGTCTATTGTGTGATATTTTTGTTGGGAATCAAATGTGGACAAACATTCCAGGTATTTTTACTGGTTTTCATTTTTGGGAAAAAAGAAAAATATTCTTGTGCTATAGATAATGATTAGGGTTTTGTTGTTTTTAGCTGAGTATAGCTTTGTTGATGAGAATTCTAGCATCTGGTGGAGAATGTTTTGTTTACTCATTTCCTTTGTGAATGATTGGTGAGACTTTGTGAATCCATTGATTGGCATTTCACAAGTAGCAAGTGCTTAGCTAGAGCTTGACCTGCCAGATACCCATGAATCCTCTCTTTAGAGATGAATTACCACCTATGAAAGGGTTAAGCACCTCTTCCATCAGATCCAAAAATTCACCATTTTTTCTAGGTCTAGCCATGGAAAATCCATCTAAGGTAGTACTGCAATGCTCAATTGCTTCCAAAACAAATTTATTATAGCAAATACAAGAGAACATTGTCTTGATTGTAACTTTGATTGGAGCAAATAAAAAACTTTTTCAACTCTATCTTGAGGTTTAAGCATAGGTATATCCTAAAAATTAGTGGCATACTTCTGTCCAGTGGTTAGCAGTTAATTCAATCTTCATATTTCGAATGCGAGACTCATTATTTAAAAGGGCTTGTTAATGTAAATGGAATTTATTTTCTTCAGAATGTAAATATTCTAGAAATATGGATTTTTTATCATATGCCCATGTAGGAAAACTAAGTAATGTCGCCTTGAAAAATGATTTATAACTCTTTGTATATATCTAACAAGCAATAATTATATTACCTTAGATGGAACAAGTACATAAAAAAAATAAAGTCAATGCAATAGTGGAAGCCAATTAATCGTATTGACCAAATAATATAGTGTTATTGTTTAATTTTGAAGTCCACAATATTTAACATTGAACATGTCTCTTTTGTTGCAATGAATATCCACTATAAATTTTCTTAGTTGGAGTGGATATAGGCCTTGGTAAATGATGTGGCAATTTGATGATAATATTCTAGCTTGAGCATTTGACAAATTCTAGGTTATCTGATGTGCTTTAAAAAAAGAAATGGAGAGAAATGATGTGATGTAATTTGCTTATGTACTTCCATTTAATTTGCCAACTTAATTTGTAATTTTTCTTTTGCTCTTGAAGTTTGTAAACTTTACAAAGATTATGTCAAAGAATTTTTCTCAATGTAGGAAGGAGATTGAGTTTTCCATTTTGTCACTTATGGAAATGCCATCTCAGTAGAAGGCCACACTAGATCTTCAAATAATGGGGTAGCTTGAATTTTCTTAACATCATGTTCTCCATCTAGATTATAATTGTGAGACCTCTTTAGATAAAATATGTCATTAGTTTTTAGATCAAATATCCATTATGTGATTAATACGAAAGACAATATAAATTTTAATTTTTATCTTATCGACTAATGCGAAAATATGTGTGGTTATTGTTGTTTTCTCTTTGTAAGAATTGTTGGAATATAATCGATAAATCCCACTATATTCTATTTGTTTAATATTACAAAAATTGGATGGATTTTCATGGGTTTTTCATGCAAAACATTAAAACAGTAACAACCCTGGTTCAAAACAACTTGCTACAACTAAGAATGCATAAGAGGATTTTTCATGTTCATTTCCAATCGATATGTTACTCTTGAAAACCTTTATAAAACCTGTCCCAAATCAATATATCAAACTTTATCTGAGTAACTCTAAGGTTCCTATGCACTGTGGCCATAGAATCCATCCATTATATTGTGTAATTACATCAAATATTTCTTGCAGCTTTGTCTTATAGGCTAAGATATCACTTTCCTAGTTCTATATTGCTATAATTTAACCACTACCTATGGGCTTGCAAAGAAGTGATAGGTGCAAGAACAAAAGTCATCTCTATAGTTGTTTTCAACTATGGTTACATTTACAGATTGTTACAAGATTCCAAAATGGGTAAAACCTGTGGAGTGTGTGTCCAAGGACTGTTTTTCTTGATTTAACTTAATGATTTATTCTATTGGTTTCTGTATTGATGTGTATGGTTCAATTTCCCCGCTATACCCTGTATTTTGCCTCTTCCTCCATTCCTATGTCTTCAACAATTTCACTCTATGGGTTGTGAGGGGTATGTTTTTATTCTTGTGGATTCCCACAAATGTGGCTTGTACAAAGTTATCATATTTTGGGGGCCTTTTCATGCTTCTTGCAACCTAGAGTTGTAGTCATTCTAGATTTTAATAGTTGGGTCTTTTGGTTTCTACCATATCGTGGCTATGTTGCTTTTTTGTCCTTAGCTGGACATTGATAATCATTCTTGCAGTCTCCTTACACTTTGAAAATATTCACTGTGCACACTACAACTTCGTACATCCTTCAGGTTATGACTAACTTAAGTATCCATGAGCTTTACACCCCTACAAAATCAACAATTTTGATTTAGATTGAATCTCACCACTTTGAAGTTGATGTTCCTCATTGACATTCAAGTGTTGGGGATTTTCACTGGAACTTGTCTCTTTCTTGGATTCATCTCTTTCCTTTTGCTCAAATACTATCAATTTAATATTCAGACTGATATTGATTAGGCGCTTCTCTAACGTGATTATAATCAAAGAAACCTTCTCCTCCCTCTTGTACGAATTAATTAGATAGGGTTTTTCAACATATTATATTTTATATTGATTTGCATACCTTAATTTCATTACATATCTTCTCCACATGTAGGGACTATCTATCTTAATCTCACAAATGCCCATCGGTAGTACATCACATTCAAATTTACTAGTAAACTAGGAATAACTCATGAAATTGAACTCACCTTATTTTGTGACTATCAACTTTATACATTATATGGAATTTTCCTAAGGGATTTAGAGTTGGATGGGCCTTATATATAATATAATTTTGTCAACAAAAAACTCTAATATAAATTCCTTTTGAGTTCCTGGATTGAAGATTGTAGCCATTGTTAACCTTTTTATTTGCATCTTGACAAGGAACATATTTTATCTTTAATTGCTTGCAAAAATTATGGGTTTTAGAATGGTATTGGCAGTCTTTGGGTCTTGTTACCTTGGCTTAAATGTAGATAGTTTTTGCATTCTTCACTAAAGGTGTAAAAATCAAGTACCTCTTAACTCCTTTTTTCAATGTATTTGTGGAAGTTGTTGTCTCTAACTCATTTTCAGTGGAATTGCCCAACTTATTGATGATTCTAATATAATGTCTTTTTCTTCTCTAAAATGTTGCAACTATATGGTATTCTTTTGGAATTCATCACTATAATCATTAACCATTTGCCATGATTTTGTCCAAGGTGTTTTCATTCTCTTTCATACCCTCAGGGTAGAAATTTTGTAATTTTTTCTTTAATATTTTTTTCCCAATTGAGGATGGGAAGTCTTACTTGTTTTTTGCGAGTAATTTCTTTTCCACCACAACATGACTTTTCATTGTATGTATTCTTGTGGTATTTATAGGTTGTCATGAAGTCTAAAGAGTCCAATTCACCAAATGCTTCTTACCTGTCTAGTATACCTTTTCTAGCTATTTTTTACCAGTCTTTACATTCATTCTACCAGTAGAAATCCAACATCAAATATGTATTCCCATGGTTGTTTCAAATTTATACCCCATTTGACTGTAGAAGTGCCTTTGTCTACACTCTTCATGTACTTTCATCTTCCCATCCTTTTTATCAACCTAGTGTTCTAAAGACTTTACCACATTAGAAAATAAGGCAAATTAAACTCACTATTTAGTTTCTTTACCTCCTCTTTTGGTTTGTTGCTTGGCCATTCTTGAGGAGGTTCATTTTCCCTCACATCCTTTGAGGGAGAGTAGTTAAACAATGTTAGTAATGCTTTTGAGAGTAGCTAAGTCCCAGACACGTCCCCACCTTTCGTGTCCCGAATCCTACATGTTAGACACAACACGTGGGTGACACATGTCCAACAGGAGTTTGAATCATGTCCTATTTCTAGGACATGAGTTTGAGTCATGTCATACATGAGCCCTACTATTGTCCTAATATTTGGATAGGTATATAGTGAAAAAACATCCTAAAATTGATTTATTGCCTCATTCTCCTAAAATTTAGTCACAATGTTTGATTTTCAAAGGTTTTCGAGTGTAGGTAAGGACAATTAAGCAATATTAGAATGGATTCCAAGTGTTCGGAAATGGATTTGTCCAGGCCCTACTAGTGCTATTAATGGTAATGTTAAATTCTTATCCTTAATTTTCATCCTTTTACTTAAACTTTTAAAGTTACCATTAATTGACTCAGGATGTTGGAGAGTGGGTTCAACCTCATTGGATTTCATATGGAGAAAATAAAATTTTAGATCCCACTCAAAATCCAATAGACTAATGGTTTTTCAAGATTTCAGGATGGGGGGATTACAATATTTTTGTTGGAGTTTGTCATGTATGAGGGTATGGAAGAAGTATTTAATTAAGAGGACCAAGCCCTCTATGTATCTTGATGTTGGTGATATTTATTTTTGCACTCCCTTGTCATGACCCTAGTAAAAATGCACCCATCACTCAAACAAAATCTCAATTTGACATGTTAAGATTTTTCTATCTTATTCTAATGCTTAGAGGGTGATATTGATTATGAGGATCCCAATATAGCCAATGATTTTTATGATATATAGTATTAGACTACTAGTTATTTTTTGTAGCATGATCTTTTTGGGACTATACAAACCATTTAGGGCCTTTTTGTTCATGTATTTTTGTTTAGAGATGGATTGGATTTGCACTCAATGCTATTTTTTCTATATACATTAGTTGTTTGATTGAATTTATATCATCATCATGCAAATGTTTTATATATTTCCTTTTCATATTTTAAGTGTAATTCACTTAGTTATTATATATATAATATATATATATATATTATATTATATATATATTATTATATATATATATTATAATAGATATATATCTTTGTGTGTGTAATGTGTCCTCCATGTCATGCTTGGGGAGTCATCGTGTCATGTGTAGGACACTCATATTTTCATGTCCTTCATGTCCCGTGTCTTCATGGAGTAGTGTACTTTGTTACCTGCTTTCCTAATCCATTATCAATCAACATTGTCTTACCTCTGTTTTGGAGCAATTTCACCTCTTCATAAGCCTATGCATCTTACACATCAATGTCCATCAACTGCTAATGATTACCCTGCATCAACTGTTTACCTTGCACCCGAGACGAGTTTTAGTCTCAAACCGATAACCTACATTAGATTTTATATTTTCTCTAGGGTCAAAACTACTTGTTTCCGAATCAACAATGACATCATTATTGATGGTCACTATTATTGCAAAATCTACTAGCCTATTGCAAAGCCTCACTAGGCACTCTAGATTTAGGAAAACAATGAGATTAGCCACCATTGTTACCTTGGTGGCTTCACCCCTTTTGTTTTGTTGTTAGATATTATCCCCATAAGGGAGGCTTCCCCAATAAGCTTAGAGGTTAGATGACTAAGGGATTCTAAGCCAAATGGCTCTCTAAGGAGCTTGAAAATTTACCCACCTTAGAAAGGTCTTTAGTAAAGGAAGGTTCAAGCGGAGAGAGAGAGATGATGAATTGAAGGAAACCATTGGTTATGCCTAAGAGGCCCAGATAAGTCTTCTGGATCTTCACGCTAATTTTTTTACCATCCACCATCAATTTATGGATTGATGTTAAATTAGGTTTTTAGGAGATTTCATTTTTTACAGCATGCAAAATGTATGATAGCAATAGGAAAATAACCTATTATAAGTTTGCACAAAAAATACGAAATGTTTAATTTGTGAACACTACGTTTTTAATGGTTGGAAATGCACATAAAGAAACAAATCCTAGAACTCAACCCTAAAAATAGGGGTGAAAATTGCATAAAATGATAGATTTTTCCCTTTTAACATAATAGATGTAATGCTTAATTTTATGATAGTAACATATAGGTGAAATCAAGCTATTAAATGTAGATTTAACTAAATCCTAACCTATTTTACCATTGAATAAAGAAAAATGGAAAGTTTAGGTTGATCAACACACAAGGACTAGTGCCTTCTATCATTTTGGCAAAGGATTCAATTGGACAAGGTTTAAGTAGACCCTTGGACAAAGAGGGAGGAGAGAGAATGTGTTCTACTACTAAACCCTAGTAACTTTCGATTCAAAGAGTGGATACTTGATGAAAATTTTTTCATAATAATAAACAAGAATATATAAATAATATTTCAATATTTACTATGCCACAAGATAAACCCTAATTTCAACAATTAAAGTAAAATAGAAGAAAAATAACTTTAAACATACACCATTCAAGAAGGCATGACCTCAAAAATTCAAAGAAAGTCATCGCATGTAAGACATATCCCCCCCAATACAATTCACATACTTGGTTAGCCATTGTGTCCAAGTGAAAGAGAGAGAACTAGTGTGAACTCTTTACAAGAGAAAGAATTGAGTGTCTATGAAAACGACGCACTCAATTTGACTCCCGTCTATTTTTAGGAGGGTAACCAAGTCGAATTGGACATAAAAGCCCTAAAATTACGACTTTAAATGTTCACAAGGAAAATAGGTCATAGGTTGACTTATAAGATAACTTTCATAATGTTGAAACATAATAAAATTCCATCATCATCAAGTGAACTTATCCATCAAGGAGAGTGCCAATGTGTATCCAGGAGTGCTCCTCACTCTGAGATATCCCATCAATGTGAAAGGTTCTATCATCAAGCCACAACTCCATAGCCACAAATCCTCAAGCCGTATGTCATCATTAAGAGGCCACATGTCATCACTTTTGGGTTTGCAACGGTGATGTTACAAACCTAGTGCATGAAATCATGTTTAAGGGGTGTACCAACCCTCCCAAAGTCTTTGAAGTCATCATCATCCTCATTTGGGCTTTGGAACAATACAATGCTCATCAAGATGGTGCAAGGAAAACTTGGGGGCATCCTAGGTCCTCTAGGGAAAATCATCAATTTTGGCAACAACCTGACCCTTATGTTGAATTGGACACACAAGGACTAGTGCCTTCTATCATTTGGGCAATGCAATCAATAGGACAAGGTTTAAGAGGACTCTTGGACAAAGAGGGAGCAGAGAGAATTTGTTCTACTACTAAATCTTAGTGACTTTTGATTCAAGGAGTGGATACTTGATGACAATTTTGCATAATAAGAAACAAGAGTGCATAAATAATATTGCATATGGAAAAAGATAAACCCTAATTACAACAATTAATGAAAAATGGAAGAAAAACAACTTTAAACTTACACCATTCAAGAAAGCATGACTTCCACAATTCAAATAAATTCTGTCCAGGAAAAACATATCCTCCGCAAGACAATTCACATGCTTGGTTAGCTAGTGTGTCCAAGTGAAAGAGATAGAACTACTATGCACTCTTTACAAGAGAAATAATTGCATTTCTATGACTATGATCCACTCAATTAAACTCCCCTCTATTTACAAGAGGGTAACCAAGTCGAATTGGACATAAAAACCCTAAAGTTATGACTTTAAGTGTTCACAAGGAAAATAGGTAATCGGTTGACCTATAAGATAGATCTCATAATGTTGAAACATAATAAAATGTTATCATCATCAATTGAATGTCTCCATCAAGGAAAATGCTAATGCGTGTCTAAGAGTATTCCTCACTCTGACACATCCCATCAATGTGAAAGGATGCATTATCAAGCAACAAATCCTCAGCCATAACTCCTCAAGCCACATATCATCATCAAGAGGCCACAAGTCATCACTTTGGGGTTTGCAAGGGTGATGTGGCAAACCTAGTGCATGAAATAATATTGAAGGGGTGTACCAACCCTCCCAAAGTCTCTCAAGTCATCATCATCCTCATTTTGGATTTGGAACAGGACAATGGTCATCAATAAGGTGCAAGGACAACTTCAGGGCATCCTAGGTCCTCTGGGGCACATCATCAATTTTGGAAACATCCTAGCCCCTATGCTTAGTGTTTCAAGATTTGGAGGTGTAGAATTTGTCATACATCTATGTTAGGACTCATCTATGTTGGGATAACATTGTGGTTGCAAGGTTGTAAGTGCAGTCATGTTGCACTAGACTCCCTCTTCAAGGTACTGTAGAAGTGTCAAGATATCCCTCAAGAGATATGCAATGCATTTGGGAGGAAATAACTAAGACATACCCTTAATATCAAGTGAGGTCAACATTATTAGGTAAAAAAACCATGAAAGTATCACAGTGGGCCATATTTAATGCTAGGGCACCAAAATACTTCATACAAACCTTACCTTCAAATGTCGTTCTAGCTAATGATTTATAAGAAAGTTAGCAAACTTATGTTCGTGATGGCTATTCATTAGCCCTATTAGTTGTTTCCAACCCTAAGGGGAAGGAAAAATCCCAGGAAGACACATCAATCCATAGGTGACTTTTGTTATCACTCAGGTTGTCCCTAGGTTCCTAATAGGGATACGGCCGAGGTAACCACAAACCAATCTTTGGATTGTAGGTTCTATCCCACCTGCAATCGGAGAGGGCTCTCTCCTTATGATTCAACTTCTATTGATGATTTTAGGCTAGCTTTCTGGCTTCAAGGGAGTGTTGTTTGTGATTGGAAGGAAGGTAGGATTCTCAAACAAAGAGGCAAGGTAAAGTGTGATAAGTTTCGAACCATTGGGCATGGAGTCATGGATTGAGGCTTGCGAGCGTTTTCTTGGTCACAAGGGGACACGGAGCGGGATAGCCACACAGGATACAATTATTGGGCTGCTGAAAGTATGGAATGAACATCAGGGATGAAAGGCAAAGGAGAATCATTTCATCATGCTGAGAAATAGGAGAAATGGATGAATGGGATCCAGGAGCAGTTAAGAATTCCTAAACATGCACTCATATGTGAAAGAAACAGCGTAAACAAGTTCATTTAAGTATACATGCTCATAACTATTTCTGAAGAAAACATCAAGAAATGCAGAAATTGAACTTAAGGTGTAATGAAACAAATCTTAAGCTATTCTTTTTTCCTGCAATTTAGAAGGCGGAACGGTGGTAAAAAACATAAAATTAAACAGAGGAGAGACACTTATTGGATCATGTAGAAGCACAAGCAATTTCCGTAATCATTCTTGCTAAGAGAACAACATCAAGTAGTTTCGCAATCCATGCTTTCACAATCTTGATTATGGAAATTATGACAATTTACAATTGCGAGTCTCTGCTCGGAAAATGCTGGACTAGAACTGACCAACTACTACTACCAACCAACCAACCCCTCACAACATTGTTCAGGGTGGTATTTATAAGCAAAATATCGGAAAGACATCATTACAACCAACCTAAACAGGTCTGCTAGAAAACTCTTCAAAATCTAAGTGTTGCTGGAATTAAATGCAAGTAAATCTTTTTGGCTGCGCTAGGGGCAGCTGAATCAGAAAGGTGACAATGTGGCCCTTGGGGGCCAGATGCGGTGCTGTTGGAATGATTATGCTTTGGGAACTGTAGTTCTGCGCCGGTGTGAATTAAATGTGCAATAATTGTGATTTGAGGGCTTCAAGTGGCTTCGCCCTCTTTCTTTGAATCTGCTAGAAGGTATTAAATGTTCTCCTGCTTCGGGCCGCTACTCAAGATTTTCACTGATACTCTTTGCCGCTACATTGATGGCTTCCGACGTCGACTGATACTCTTTGACACGCTCGATGACTGATGATTTGACCTGATACACTTTCAACTCTATCATTGATCTGATGTTGTCTTTAAACCGGATCATTTTGGCACGATAGGGAGATTTTCGGGATTTTCAGCGCACAAAGGGCTAAGAAATCAAAAGATTCCCTGAAGATTCCTCGAAACGACCTATTTCCCGTAGCGATGCGCGATTAGCGCATCGAAAACTGTCTCTGTTTCTTGTTCGGGAGCTCCGAAGTGCGATTTTTCTTCCTGTGCGAAGTTTTGGCTTCCTGGCTGCTGACGTCAGCATGACGTCGGCTGTACAGCATATGACGTCAGCTGTGGTGGGTCCCTGGTACAGAGTGACATGGTGAGGTGCTGATATAGGAGGTAATGCGATGAATTAACTCCGATGCGATCGCAATATCGCATCGGCGGGGAACAGAGGGTGCTTGAGTTGGACATTCGGCGCTTGTGACCGCCGATATCGCGATATCGCGTCGGGTGGTGGTGGATGGGTCATAACCTGCATGGAGAAGAAAGTGTGATCTTGCGATGCGATCTGGCTTTAAGGTTCTGCAGGGTGTAAGTTTTGGGAGGAAAGGGAAAGTAGGTGGGCGCGGAGGACATTTGAGGTTTCGGAAGGGGTCCGATTACCTCAGAGGGATATTATACTCTGGAAGGAGTCCATTGTATCTAGGAGATGGTTTGGAGGTTAAGGGTTGTTGCTTAGTTTCTGGTAAACTGAGCAATTCCGGGGGTGCTTATGGTTATTTTTCAACCAGGGGGAGGGATATTACGTAGGGGAAATTTACTTAATATTAATAGGGGGACGGGAAAAGTATAGGGAGCTAAATAATAATGTTAGTGGTTAATATGGTAAGAAAGCGCTAAGTTCAGGAGAGCTTAGGCTGTTACAAGGGGTAGGACCATGCTTAAGAGAAAGTGTGGAACAACTTTGAGTAAAGCATATCTTTACTCAAGCTAGTGTTATGAAAATGATGGAACTTTAAGAGGTGTCAAGCAGATCTTGACCTCTTTTGGGGAAGTTAGTTAATGATTGGGGAAAGCAGAGAAGGGGAGTTAGTTATACCTCTTTGAGCTTCTCGCATAGAATTTCTTGATGATTGTGTCCTGAATGAGATGACACCTGAAAATCTGGAATTGATCAGCAATTAGGATTCAACAACCTTAGAACTACCTACCCAGCCTACTTACCTAGCATTTTTTCTTCTTTTGATTTGGGTGCACTTAGACTTGCAAACCCATCATTCCATTTTTCTTTTGATGCTTTCCTATCTACATACTACCCTTATTTCTTCCAAGGGGCCAGATTAAGCTGTTGGGCTCCTCTGCTTCTCTAGTTGTCTAAGAATCTGCCAAGATTAAGCTGTTTGGACAGATTTACATTCTCTATATTCTAAAATAGGAAATTTAAACCTAGGGAGACCAAGATTAAGCTGTTTGGACCTTCCTTTAACTGAAAATTGGCAATACCGGGATAACTTTTCAAAAATTTGGAAGGCAATTGAATGAACTTGGAGTAGCCTTCTGCGCTTGGAGACTGTTTAGCAAATATGGAGCATTGTAGCATGCAAAGTACGACATATTTGGCCTGTAAAAATGTCAATCATGAAATATGAATAACCTGTTGCAGCAGGAAGCTAACAGCTAGTATATTCTAGCCACGTCTATGACCTCAATCTCTTTTCCTTTATCTTTAACAACTCTACTTTGATGTGAGGCTTCTTCTCATGTGGTCTCCTATCCCATGGTTGACACTGGTTCTTGTGGGACAGTGTCAACCTTAGGATTTAATTCCTTCTCAATTCCCTGAGTCGGACGAGTTCCTGGTGGTTCTTGTGTGACACCATTGCCCGTATCAAACATTTCTTAACTAGATGGTGTTGGAACTGTTCCCTCTAGCATGACATTAATGAAAGTAGACCCATGTATCACTGTGTCAACCCCATCCATTATGTCCATAGTTTCTCCTTCTATCGGTCCCATGCTTTCTTCAGCCTCAGGCCTCTCTTGCCCTGGTCCATCCTCTTCCATTGGCTCCACAATCAAGGTTGGTTCTTGTGGAGTAGCCTTGGTTGTGGCGCTAACGACTTCTTTTGTTCCAAATCTTTCCTTGCTTGGTTTTTCCTCCTCCATTGGCCCCATGGTCGAGGTTGGTTCTTGTGGAGTAGCCTCGGTGGTAATGTTGACAATTTCCTCTATATCAACCCTTTATTTTTGCAACACTTCTTCTTCCATTGGTTCCATAGTCGACGCTGGTTCTTGTGTAATAGCCTCTTCTTTCCACTTTAGGCTCCTTGTTTTGCTCCACTTCCTCAGTCTCCATTTCCATTTCCTCTCGTTCTTCTTGGTCCACGTATTCATCTTATGTTACATGTTCTTCCTCCATTACTTCCATCTCTTCTCCCCTAGCAACTATAATAGCTGCTATCTCTTCCTCTGTTGATTCCCTGAATGTTTCCCATGGGATTTGGAACTAGGCTATTACATACGTAACTAGTAACTGAACTGGCCCATGGTTGGTGATGACTACTACAACTTTCCATGAGCACCGAGCAAATTGCGCCATTGGGTGGAGGCTTTTTAATAGGAAGAAGGGCATGGTTAATGAGAAAGCTTCCAACTGTGGAAACCAGGGGTGAGCCAACACTCTGAAGTGATATTTAAATATGGTTGTGTACCTCCCTTCACAAGTTATATATCTCATTACAAAACTTGCCACATCACCCCATGGTTGCAGTAATGAATTCTAGTCATATCCTTGACCTTTTTGGACGACGCTCTCACTAGCATGCAGAAATGCTTCGATGAACTTTGGGAGGGAGGTTCTTCATGAAAACCAGCTTTGTCCTTGCTGGTGTAGTCCACTAACCTCTGTGATAGCTTCTTCCTTGAGAGGGACTTCTATCCCTCTAACCTGAGAGCTCTCTTCACCTGAATTGAGTGCGAACTCTATTGCAACTCCTTCGATATCAAGATAAACATCCCAACATGCATCTAAAAATATTTGCCATATTTCTCGGTTATTTCAGACCACTGTTGTATCCTCTAGCTCATGACGCATAGCTAACCCACCCATCACAATAGAAACGGTAATAGCATAGTGGATGCAGTCGGTTGGTAGGGGGAGAGTAGCAGCAATCCACACTAACAGCAGTGATGGCAGAAACATGGTGGCCGCAGGGTAAAAGGGTAGTGAGATTGACCGGTATGTCTCGGGAAATGCAGCAAGTGATGGCGAGTTCTGGTAGTACCATGGAATAATTATAGCAACTGAATGCAATGCATTGGGAAAAGGTCGATAAGGTAGTGGCGTATAAATTCGAATTCTAATCCATCATGGCCCTTATTACGAAATCATGATATTTTTTTATTACTATTCCGGTCAGATTTGGTAATGATGTATCATTAATATATTTTAAGTACATCGTCATTTATTTATGATGGGACCCCCGCCCCCCCCAACTTAAATGTGGTCATCCGGTGCACGTAATTGTCTCTTTAATGGAATCGTTTAATTAAATCCGTAAGAGTCAATGAAGGCATACTTGGAGACCTACTTGGCAGTGGAGTAACAACAAATTAACCGGTGGAGTAACAGTAGCGGTGCAGTAACAACACGGTGGAGTAACAATACCGACGAAGTAATAACACGATGGAGTAACTACACTAAATGAGTAACAGAAACAAAAGAGTAAAAACAGAGTAATAGCACTAATAGAGTAACAACAATGGTGGAGAAATAGAAACGGTGGAGTAACAACACTGACAGAGTAACAATAATGGTGGAGTAACAACACTAATGGAGTAACAACAACCGATACTTAGACAAATTTTCAGGGGTAATAGCAGTGGTGGAGTAACAACACCAATGGAGTAACAACAATGATGGAGTAACAAAGCTGACGGAGTAACAAGAACGATGGAGTAACAACACTGATGGAGTAACAACACCACCAGAGTAACAACATCTGACACTTAGAAAAAATTTCAATATGAACAATAGTGGGGGAGTAACAACATCCACTATTACTTGGAAAATATTCTTTCAGTTTCTCCTTGTCATATTTTGATTCTTATCCCCACAAAATACAAATGAGTAAGTAGTAACATCATATATATATATATATTAGGAGGTAGAGAGAGCATTCTTTGCACCAACAACCATCAAACTAGATTTATCAAAGAGATGTTTGATGAAGGCATCCTTAGAAGTTGGATGGTGGTATAGTTTTAGACAGTCTCCATATACTAGGAAAGAAGTACGAGTTTCATCTATTTAACCAATTTGACTGTTTCGTTGTCAAACACAACGTCCACTTTGTTAGGTCCCATCTAATGAGTGTGAAGCTTTCCTTTAAAATCCTTGAACCGGGAGTCATAGAGCAATGCCCAATATCTTATATGAAACCCCTTACTCTTGATAAATTTATCATGCCACTTCATTCTCTATTGTTGAATAGAAATATTTTTTTGGAAACCCACTGAACAGATCTCATCTAACTCATTGAGTTGTTTCAGCCGGTGTTTCTGGGCCTCTGATAAGTCTAATCCCACTTCCAAAGCTGTTCTGAGTGTGTTGATCTCAAATTCTATTGGAAATAAGGGGGATTTCCCATAAACTAACTCAAATGGTGAAAACCCGATTGTATTCTGCCATGTTGTCCTATACACCTGAAGAGATTCTTGAAGTTTTAGAGACCAATCCTGCCAATGACTTGCTATAGTTTTTGTCAAGATATTTTTCAATACCTTGTTTGTACTTTCTACTTGTCCATTCGCCTGGGGGTCTTAAGGAGTTGTCACTCTTTGTTTAACCCCATATTTATGCATAAGTCTTCCTATCATGTGGGATGTGAACTTTGCTCCCCCATCTGAAGCAATCTCCTTTGGAGTACCATATTGGGCAAAAATATCTTCAAAAATATCTTCAAAAATAAAAATTACAACTACCTGTTCTGTTTCTCTCGCAAGAACCCTGGCTTCCATCCACATATTCACGTAATCAGTGCAAACCAGATGTGAACCTTTTGATGAGAAGATGGGTTGAAAGGTCCAACAAAGCCAATTTCTCACTACTCAAAAGGTTCGAGGACTATCTAGTGCTATAGTGGTATCTCATCTGATTTCCTAGGTTGTCCCATCCATTGAAAATGGCCACATCTTCATACATCGCGAAATATAGAAGCCCAATAGTATCCCATTTTTACCACCTTGTGGCCTATTCTTTTATCTGCAAAATTTCCTCCACAAGGGCCACCATGGGAAACCTTCAGTATCTCATAGATGCCATCCTGTGATACACAACACTGAATCTATTGATCGACTGTTGTATGAATGAGGTACCCTACCATCCATTAATATTGGGTACTAAGATGAATAATTTTCTGTTGATCCCTATATGACAAATGACAAGGTACTTTCCCCATAGCAAGATAGTTAGCAATATCTACATACCATAGAGTGTTAGTAGAAATTGCAAAGAGATGCTCATTTCGAAAACTATCTTCAATGGGTGTATCTTCAACATTATTTTCTAGCTTAGATAGAAAATTAGCAACCACATTATCCTTTCCTGGTTTATCTACTATGGTAATGTCAAATTCTTGAAGTAACAAAAGCCATCCTATAATACGACCAAGAGTAATGGGTTTATTCATCAGATACCTGATTGTTGCATGATTAGTATGTACGAAGCTGAGATACCCAGTAATATAATGTTAGAACTTGTTGATGGCATAGATGACAACAAGGAATTCTTTTTCAGTCACTGTGTAGTTTAATTCAGCAGGAGCCAAGTTCTTATTAACATATTAAACTACATATGGTACCTTATCCACTTGCTGTCCTAAACTACCCCAACTGTTGTCTGAGAGGCATCAACATGAATATGGAATGGTAATGTCTAGTTTGGCCCTTGAAAGATCAGAGCACTATAGACAAGTTCCTTGATCTTTACAAAGGCTGCATCACAATCATCTATTCACACAAAATCTGCATCTTTTGTTAGCTATTGAAAAAGTGGATGTGTTATTTTAGCAAAGTTTTCTATAAAGCACCTGTAATAACCAACACAACCAATAAAGCTATGTACATATGTGGGTGTTTTAGGTATTGGGAAGTGAAATGTTACCTTTATCTTAGCTAGATCCATTCGAATTCCAACAACTTAAAGTAACTGTCCCAAGACTACTCCTTCCTCCATCATCATGTGGCATTTTAATGTACTCAATGAGACATGCACCCTTTTGCATCTTCCAAGATTTTTTTCCAGATTTTCAAACCCCTCCTCGAATGAATCCCCATAAGGAGTTAAATAATCCATATAAATCTTAACATTGTCCTCTACCAGATCAGAGAAAATCCCCAAAATATCCCTTTGGAATGTCACAAGCGCATTACAAAGACCAAATGGGAGGACCTGGTATGTGAAATATACCCAAGGGCATGTAAAAGTGGTTTTATCCTAATCTTCAGGAGATATCTGGATCTGGTTGTACCCGTTAAATTTGTCTAGGAAGGAGAAGAACTTCTTCCCATCCAAAGTATCGAAGACTTGGTCAATGAATGGTAACATAAAATGGTTTTTCTATGTTGCCTTATTTAATTCTTTGTAATCCATGCATATCCACCATTTACCATTTTTCTTGGGGACAATCACCAATGGGGAGACCCATTATCCATCCGAAATGGGGTAGATAAACCCCACATCTAGTAGCTTTTGAAGTTGTTCCTTGACAATGTTTTTTAGATCAGGGCTCATCCTTGTCTGGGGCAGTCTCACAAGATGAAAATCCTCTTTGATGTATATATGATGGGTACATAGATTGGTAGGAATCCCTTTCATGTCTGTGTAGTATTAGGCGAAGGCTTCTTTGTGTTTTCAAAGAACATCCAAGAGTTGTTTTGTCTGGGATTCTGACAAATCTGGATTAATATTCAGGGTCTTTCCTGGCACTATTTCTAGAGAAATGTTTTCATGGGACACAATTGTAGGTATCTCGTTGAACCCATATGTTGTTCCAACATTTTCTGGCATTTCACAGCTTGAGAAAGACTCCAGGATTTGTTGATTTGAATCTGAAATAGAATAGGGATCACTAATAAAGGTAGTAATTATGTCATCTTCTTTATTTGTTTTCAACTAAAGGGCTTTTCCAATAGTAAGGACTAGTGTTAATTCCTCATTTTTAGATTCAGATTCTTCCTTTGGTAAAGGTTTCTTGTGGCTAACTGGTTTCACTGATGGACTAGGTTCTGCAGGAGGGAATAACACTAGATTTTTAGTAACCTGCCCGTTTGAGATAACCATATGCCCAGAACAACACCTAATGTAAGCATCTGCAGTTGTCAATCATGGTCTTCCCAGAATCTAGGGATGGCCACCAGTCGGTGACTATGTTTACAGTACTAGGAAATCCACACAGTAGTGCCATTAATCAACTAAGATTGTGATATGTTTTGACCTCCTTACCGACTTAACTATAGATCGATCTACAAGTTCTAACACGGTAGGAGTATGTTTCAAGTTTCAAAGATCCAATGCATGCATAGTCCCAGCAGTAATGACATTTATGGCAGTGCCCAATTCTACTAACACATTTGGAATTTATACTCCATTCATTTGCATGGTTAAAATTGGGTTCCCGGGATCCCCATATTTCACAGGAATGGTGAGTGGGTCCCTTGATTTCTTTTTAGGCTTCTTTGCATGATATTCGCTGAGATATTTTCCATATATATGTATGTAACTCATATCTTGTAATAGGGGGATCTTAATGAACAAGTTTTGTAACTCCCCTAACAAGTTAAACTTAGCTTGACAGATCTTCTTACTCAATTCCCTAGATAGGGCAGTTGAGCTTGGTGTCTTTGAATAATTAGTAGCTGAGGAGGTGTCTCATTTTTACTAACTTGGTTTGATTCCTCTTTAGCTATTTCTAGTTCCTTTGTCTCGATGTCAACTTGTTCAATGATAACAGATGAGAATTGAGAATCTATTACCCGCCTCGATCTCAGATTCATCTCATAAAGTTCCCTAGTGGAGATGTTGTAAGAAGGTAGGTTGAGGGTGTCACCTTGCTAAGCCCCTTTATTGTTAGGATCTGGATTGGGTTGGATAGGAAGTTGAGGACAAACAGGCTTATTACTAGGAGGCATATTAGAGGGCAACTAGAGTTGTTGTTGTGGGATTGACTGGGGAAACTACCCATGAGGAGAAGGTCCACGCCAGTTTGAAGCCCAGAAAGAACTCAAATTAGCTTGAGGAGCCCATTGCTTCCAGGGTGGAAGCTGGTATTAGGGCCACATAGGTGGATAAGGCACAGATTGAGGACCCATATTAAAATTACTAAAATACTGAGATGGATCCAAAAACATACCTTGATTTCCCATTGGTGGTCGAGGTTTCCATGGATTTTTAGGTCCCATAAAGTACAATTGCTCCATTTCCTCAACCATCCCTTGAAAAACCACTTTCAATCCTTGCAAGGAGGTGCATGAACTTGTTGCATGATTCAACACATAGATTACACGTTCCTCTATAGAGTTCAATGGACATTCCCTCTATTGATGCTTCTTCCTGCACTTTGGGCAAAATATAGCCATAGTTCTTTCCAATTCCAGTTGTTTCTGTTTTGCTTGCAGTCTGTCCATTTGTGCACATAGGGTACTCAAGATGTGAGTCATCAAGTTATTTAATAGATTTCCAATCTCTACTTTTGTGACACCTCCACCAAATACTTTCATTGACCAAATCCCTTGTTTATTCCTTGCAACTACCCTTGATCATTGGATGCGCAACTCACATATGGTATCAAAGTTCTCTTTTGATATATATCCCTTTCCTACTATGTTTAACCACTCCAAAGAGTCCTCTCGAAAGGCTCGAAGAAGGATAATTTTCAAAATATCCCTATCTAGGTCAGAGTGACCTAATCTCTACAATGTGTATTTAAAACATTCCACACAATCTTCCATATTTTCGTCCTCTTTCTCTATAAAATTGAAAAATTCTTCCTTAATATCTTGTGATTTACAACAGTCTTGATACTTCTCCACTAAAGCAGTTTTCATCTCCTCCCATGTGCAAATACTCTTTCCTCGAATACCCATAGACCATCGCAGGGCTGTCCCCTTTAGTTTAGCATGGAAGATTTTCAATTTCTGAGCATCCATTATATAATCATATCCTCGACACACAATATTAAATTCAAACAGGAATGTGTCAGGATCCTCCGATGTAAGCCCATGAAATCTAAGTAACGTTGTTAAAGTAATGGGCTTTTTTGGTGCGCTAGTCCCAATATCCCGAATTGGGAATTGAATAGTGGAGGCTGTAGGTGCCATGAATATCCTCTAGTAATCACTGGGGATTTCAGTAGGTTCTATAGGAAATGATGGAAGGGATCTTGTCATAGGGGTTCGAGTTTCTTTAACAGCACTACCTCTATCCCTTGGTGATAGAAGTACCCCTACAGCTTCTTCCTCTCTGTCATAGTGGCTTGATGCTTCAAACCCCTTGTCTACAACTTCTTCTTCCCTACTGGAATGGGTTGGTCCCTCAGATGTTTTGCTTGCAACTTCTTATCCTTCTGTTACCAGCAACAATACCCCTTCATCAAGTATATTGTTTCTTGTCCCTTCAACTACTGGAAGGGTCTATTGTATCCAATCAATAGGGAGCGTTTTGGATAGCACTGGGTGATCTACAGATTGTCCCTCATATCTTGTTCACACGCCCGACCTCACAACAACACGATAAGATGCCTTTGATTCAGCTTTTGTGATGATTTGTTGGATATAAGTTTTCCTTCCCAAATCTTGTCCTCCCTTCTTTGGGGCTCTTCCTCTACCCATTTTATTTAAATCTATGTTCATGCAAATTGGTGTAGTGGAAATTGCCGATATTAGGTCATAATTGTCAGGACCTGGAGCAGGGTGTCAAAATACCATTCCCTCCCTAGGACGAGAGATCAAAATATTTTTAACAACAAAAAGGAAAACAACTAAAGAAAAAGGAACCTAGGGTTCAGGGCCTGGAGAAAGGTGTCAAAGGACCCTTCCCTCTCCAGGACAAGAAACCAAACAAGAAAAGAATAAGCATACAAGAAAATCTAAATCTCAGGACTTGGAGTAGGGCGTCAAATGACCATTCCATCACCAGGATGAGAGATTGGGTTCTGATAGTTCCAGAAAATCGAAAACATCTAATTGAAACAAACCTCTCGACCCAAAAACAATAAAAGAAAAAAAAATAAAAATACTATGCTCAAGACTTAGAGCATTGTAGCAATTCCCTCCCTAAGATGAGAGATTGACCCTCTGGTCAATAAAGATCATGTCTTGTTAGCCTTCCCCAACAATGCATGAAAATTTTGGTGTCCGAGTGTGAAAAAATTATTCAACCCCCTTTTCCTACGTTAATTCATCAATCTAGGTGCGTACACTTTTCAAGGTAACGGCCATGGTATATGCAAGAGAAAGGTTACAATATTACATCAACCAAGGGTTTGTGACTAAGAAATTAAAGCATCGTCGCAATAGTGAGAGAAATTAAATTGCAGAACTTGAAAATAGATTCACAACAATATATGAAAATCTGTAACAACAATAAGAAAATAAATGTAGCAAATAACCAACATACATAAAAGGAAGACGTGCAACACCTGATCAAAAGAGTGGGTCGAACACTCTCATCAGGGTTTCATTAACTCACAATGAAAGATAGAACATTAAAGGTACTTATACTTTATTAATTTGTAGAAGAGTTGTTACAATACATATCTCTGCATGGCTAATCCTCCACACATGAATGAAACCTCTTTTATACAATATAGGGAAAATAACATCTTCCCCAAAACCTGGCAACTAAATGCCCATAAATATACAACAGTTCAGAATAGCACTAGTGCGAAGAGAGCGAGAACAGAAATGATCCAAAATGGATTAAAATAATTGTGAGTTGGTTATGTTGTTTCATCATTTTTGAACAACTATTGTGAATCATGGAACATCTACTACATGTTGTGAGTTCAACACCTATTCCTCGGAATCTACGGACATAACAATTTTTAGTGGTTCACATCAGTAAAACCCTCGTGACTCTACTTCATTAATTAAATATTCCAAGAGACAGAGAAAGGGGTTTACCTCATATGTTTATCATAATAAATGTATGTTAATGAGTGCAAAAAGGACAAAAGGATGGGTGGAAATGTAAGGAAAATTTATGCATCTTTGGTGCCCAACACTTATCATCATGTACATATAAGAACATATAGACTAGGAGAGGGGGACATCTAAAAAGACCCAAAAGATGATAATTCTCAAATTGAAAAACGATATACTTGGCTTGGTAAGAAGGAATTTCCAAACAATATTGGGTTGCAGCATCACACAGAAAAACCATAGGGATTATTCATTTACTATCCCATTATAATATTATCCCAAAAGAGATAAAATTATAACAAATACATGTTGTGTAGATTCAAAAAACAAGGCTGTTGGGTAATTCATTGCAGGTGAAGTAACTTCAAAATTTGGTGGAAGAATCAGACTAAAAATACTTTCTTTATTACCATTAGAAATAAGTCTATAAGTGATGTGTAAGGATTGATCTAAAAAGCTCATGGAATTATTGAATTTAAGCAAAATTAAGAGCTTTTTGTATGAGCTCGGAATTCACCTCAAATTCCTTTGTGAGACAAAGGAAGGCACTAACCAACTAAAAAATCAGGGAAATTATAGGTATGTGGGACAATTACATTATAAAGGTCTAACTAGAGGAATCCAAAAAGAATATTTGAGTCACTGGAATGGTCAAGAATGTCCATTTAAACCTTGAAAAGGTCCATGGAGAAATGATAATTGTATACTTGGGCTTTTATGTTCATAAGGAGTGTATGAACAGATTTCATAGAGATTGGAGGTTTTTCAGTTGATTTCAGGGTTTCAACATGATTACAATTTGAAAGAAAGGATGAGGAAGAAATATTTAATTATGAGTTACCTAGTAACAACAGACAATGAACAACATAAATGATGATAAGAAATTCACAATGTACACTCTAGAGATTGGTCATTGTAACTCTACAACTTGATGACAAAGGAAATAAATGGCAAGTTGAACTTTATCAAAAGAATTTGATGACATGTAAGGGATCCTTCACTTTCATAACTCGCGTGATGGGCACATGAGTTGTAACTGAGTTTCGATGCTTGGTTTTTAGAAAAACCATTAACCACTTCCCAAGGGTCCCCATAGTGCTTTTTGAAAAGCATGGAGGACCTATTAGAATGAATCGTGGCCATTGATTTGGAGATGGGATATTAGCCGTCCTCCTTTCTGATGCATCCTCATCTTGTAACTTTTGATATATTTAACATGTTATAAATCCTTTGATTCCTTGGGTTGATTCTAATGAGCGATGATCATGATCTGACCCCAAACTTGTGTGCAGTGTAATTTCCAATTTATAAAAATATTCTAACTGGCATTTATATATTTTAAGGTTGTTGTTTTAAGGATGAAAATTTAGGCCTTTGTGCAATATAAAAATTAAACTTTTGAAAAGGTATTTTTATATAAACAATTTCCTACTCCCCACATCCAAATCTATATACATACATACATACATACATACATACATACATACATCATGTATGTATGTATGTATGTATGTATGTATGTATATGTATATATTATATATATATATATATATATATATATATATTATATATATATATTATATATATATATCTATATATATATCATACATACATACTCATACATACATACAACATACATACATTACATACATATATATATTATATATATATATATATATATATATATATATATATATATATATACTAGTTTTTCCATTAAGTTATATTGGTATCAGCATTTTTTTTAAGTTTGAGGTGGACGGTAAGGCCCTGGTAGAGAGCATTGAGGAAAAAGACTGCCATTTTTGCTTTCCTAGTGCTTAGAAGCTTTATTCCTCTGTTCAGGTGCATACTTTCATCTAATCTTAATGTCTGGTTCTATGAATGAATTTGTTCTTCAGAAGCCCAATGACAAGAAAATTGCTAGACAAAAAATATGGTTTTTTTTGAATAAGTATATATCTAGTAATGATAGATTGTATGATGAGAAAGTGCTTGTTCAAGAATTTGAACCTCAACCTAATTGGACATTGCCAGAGATAGAAGTTGATAAACTATATAAGGTTCCTACTTTTCAACTTAGGGTTGCTCAGTTATTCCGATTTACTTCTGTGAATATCCCTATTTCTACTGGTTAGTTCTGCATTCCATCCTCCAGTTTCCAAACTAAAGAACAATATTCTCCTAAAAAGGATACACAAGTCTTCATCCCTGACATAAAGAGTTTTACTTTTCCTAGAGCCCAACAAGACTTATCTACAAAGATAAATGAATGGCAGCTAGAACCTAGAAATGTTAGGAGAACAATTAGAAATGGAACAATGAAAGCAGATTTACAATGGCTACAAATGAAGAATATTACAGATTCAGGTCAAAGTGATTCAGAAAAAATGCCTAATTATACAAACTATCAGATTGTTTGTATGTTGCAAAACATAGATTATATAGCCAGAGATGTGTTAGAGATAAAGGAACGTATTAAGAAACTGCATACTGGTTATAATGAGATATTAGGAACACAAAATCAGCATAGATAGAGATTAAATGATATTTAGTCAAATATGGGTATTATTTCTAGATCTCTAGATGATTTAAAAGATTCTCTTCCTACTCCTGCTTCTCCACCACATTATAGAGAAGTAGATGTGTCCAGTTCAAAATTAAGGTTTACTTCTGAATCTCATGAAGGGTTAAAAGGTATTCTTTTCAAAGGAGTAGAAAATTTGGATGAAACTAAGTTTGAAAGAATACATAAAGGAATAAACTTAGCCAAAGGAAAAACAGAATTGATGAAAGAAAGGCTAAAAGTTTTTCCTTCTCGTGAAATTTTAAGACTACCTAAGAATTATGTTAGTCTTAAAAATCTGATAGAAAATGGCCAATCATCTGCTCCACAATTTCCTCAAATTTTGGCCATGTCTGGTGTCACTTCTACTCCAAGAACCCCTGGTGAAAAAACACAAGGTGAACCAAGTTCTAAGAGAGAAAGAAGTGAAACTTTTTCTTATATTCATAAAGGAGAAAAAAAATAATGAAGAAACCACTGCCCATGAAGCATCTCCAACAAGCCCATTTAGCAAATATGCTGAGAAGTTGCAGAATATTCCATTAAAAATGGAAAACCATTCCACCAAAGAATTTGGCAATACTCTACTTGTTAATATTGATTGCTTGAGCTATGATTAAGTCATTACTATGTTACATAATGTACATGCTTGGGCTTTACAGAGAAAAACAAAATCTAAGGAAGAATGGTCAGATATTGTTACTCAGATTATTTGGTCTTTTACTAGTATTCTTAAGCAATGGTGAGATAAGTTATCATATAGAGAGATGAACCAAATCATTGAAAATGAAGACGATCCCTTAAAAGCTTTGTTTGATGCATTAACACATGAGTTTGTAGGGATTGTACCAGAAGATTCATCTCACCATTCTCAGTTGTTTTTATCTCAAAAGTTATGTAATATAGACTATTTGCAAGAATATTTCTGTATTATGCAGAAATTATTGTATCAAGCAAATGATCCTCATAATGTTGCATATTTGAGGTATTATATAGCTTCCATGCCGAGGAAAATTCCAGATCTAATTAATCAGTATATTGATGAACATAAGATCAAGATAGAGAACTCATATTTTGCTGCTATAGAACAGTTAATTATTTCAGTTTTGCAAAAAGAGTGTGCTACTGCAAAAGCTAAAAAGAATTTTCACAAGCAAATGCATTTTAGTACTAAGCTCTGCAATAATTTCAAGGAAACTTATGATTTTGGTTGCCATTCTAAGAGGAAGAATATCAAGAATAAGCACCAAAATTGTTCCTACAAGATAGACAATTATTTTCCTAAAAAGAATATTATCCTTCTAAGAAACATTTTAAGGGGAGAAGGGTTGTATTTAGGAAAAGCGCAAAGCCTTCAAAGAAAGTCGTTTGTTTTATTTGTGGAAAGGAAGGCCATTATGCTAATTCTTGCAGAGAAAAGAAAGACAAGAAGTAGATAAATATCATGGATATATTTTCTTCAGTACATGATCCAAAAGATTGGGATCTCATATTCCATTCTGATGGAGAATATTTCCAAATATCCAGTTCTTCCTCAGAATTTGAAGAAAATGAATTACCAGATATAAAAAGACTTGCACTAGATTCTGATTCAACTGGCTCTGATGAGACATTTATTGTTGACATAAAAATGTTTCATTTTTCAAATAGTGTACAAGAAAAGATAGCAGAAGTCAAAGCCCAGTTGGCACAACTTGATCCAGTACAGTTTATAGCCAGGCGAATGTTAACAGAGAAACGTGAAAGCCTAGAAAGTCAGCTACTTTCTTCCAGAAGATCCAGAAAAAAATTTCTCAGATGATGAATTCGGTAAAAAAGAGTTCGATTCAATGTTCAAACCTTTGATGATTATAGAAAAACCACAAGGATCAGGTATGGATACAATCACAACCCTTAAAAATAAAATTGTAGATATAGAGTCATTCATTCATCATAAAAGAACAAAAATGATTCAGTTATCATCTAAACTTTGAATACTTATTGGTAATTATGATGATTGTAATTCCAAGCTAACAAGATTGTTGATGAGGAATGTTCAAAAGCGATTCCCTCAAGATCCACAAATGTTGATATGATAAGTATTATGGGAATTAGAGATAGAGTGATTATTCCCATTAAGATCAAATTGCCCAAAGTTAAGGAATACAGTCTAGATGCTCAGATTGATTCTGGAGCAATGAGTAGTTGCTGCAAATTTGGCACCATTCCTTCATATTATTGACAACTTACAAAATTACAATTCAGGGCTATTACAAAAGACTTGATGGAGATTAACCATCTAGCTCTTGATTTTCCAATTTTTTTGAATGAAGTTCAAGTATTTGTGACATTGTACAGTTTTGATACTCATACAGATTTTATCTTTGGACAATATATTTTGAAGAAATTAATTCATGTTACTTTTGATATAGATTTTGTTACTTTTTCTACAACAAAAGGTCCCGTGTCAGTACCTGCTTCCAATGACTACATAGTTAACGTACAGCCTGTTGAAGAAGATCAAATTCAGTGTAGTCTATAGGATTTGTCAAAAATTCACAAAATTGTCAAAAATGCTGAGATTCATGGTCCAAAAACATTACAGAATATTTCGAACAAGCTTCGTAAAGATTGTATAGCAAGTCGTCCAGATTCTTTTTGGACAAGGGAAAAATATTTTGTGGCACTTCCTTATAAAGAAGGATATATTCCTAGACCACAAAAGCAAGTGCTAATCACATGCTTCCATAAGAGCAAGATTTATGCAAACAGGAGATTACTCGATTGTTGCAACAACAACTTATTGAGCCATGTAAAAGCCCTTGGGCTTGCCCAACTTTTTAAGTGAACATGCATAGTGAGCAAAAGATAAGTAATAAAAGGCTTGTTATCAATTACAAGCTCTTGAATGTTGCATTGTTCCCTATCAGGTATCCTCTACCTAATAAAGAACTCCTTCCTACAAAAATTGCCAATTCTAATGTTTTCAGTAAATTTGATTTGAAGAGTGGGTTTTGGCAAAGTGGAATTATCCCTACAGACGGGTACAAAACAGCTTTTACAGTCCCTCATGGACAGTATTAATGGATTATAATGCCTTTTGGATTAAAAAATGCTCCCTTTGAGTTTCAAAAAAGGATGGAAGACATTTCTGGAGGGGTAGAGTTCATAGTTGTATATATAGATGATTTACTTGTTTTCAGTAGAGATGTAAATAGCCACAAGATGCATTTAGAAATGTTCTATTAAATGGTGTACAAACATGGACTTGTTCTTTCTGATTCTAACGAAAAGTTTCAAATTGGTAAAGTTAGAATTGATTTCTTAGGACTGCATATAGAACAAGGTCATATTGGGCTTCAATCACATGTTCTGACTCATTTATTAAAGTTTCCATATGTCATTTCAGATGTTAAGAGTTTGCAAAGGTTTCTTGGTTGTCTGAATTATATCAGACAGTTTTATGAGAAATAATCATATGATACCAAGACCTTGCAGAAAAGGCTAAAGAAGAAAACAATTGGGTGGACAAAATAGATGACAGAAGCAGTCAGAAACATTAAAACTAAAATCAGTGAATTGCCAAAACTTAAACTTCCTGACACTAATCTTTCCTTTATTCTTGAAACAGATGCTTCACATCATACTTGGGCTGCAGTTTTGTTACAAAAGCATGGAAGGAAAGAATTAGTATGTGCATATGCTTCAGGCACATTTGATGACACAGAAATAAAGTATCCAATACTTGCAGTAAAAAGAGGGAGCAAAAGATTTCATCTATTCCTTAAAAGTGTTAGATTCATTATTCACACAGATCTCAAACACCTGAAAGGAATTTTGGCAAACAAAAGATTGTTGGAACAAGGTAATACCAGAGTCCTTAGATGGGCACTATGGCTTGAAGGATTTGATTTTGATATTGTGTACAAGTCGGGTGCTGAGAATTATCTTGCAGATATGTTGACAAGAGAAGGAGCTGAGACCAAGGAGATTAAAATTTTCATGCCCCTTCATCAAGATGAAGCTTCATCAAGTAGTAGTTTAGTCCAGTCTAATAGAGTTAGTCCAGTTGTCATTTGTAGTTTGTGTCAGTATGACTTTTACTGGTACTATTTTGTAAAAAGAGTGAATTCTTTGCCTTTAGGTCTTCAACAGCATATATTACAAAGATGGTTTGATTCTGAAGAAGCTATGTGGTCTTATGCTAGAGGTACCATACAGGAATAAGTCATGGCATGTGTATTATGGATTGTCTAGAGAGTATATATATTTTGGTTTCATTCAGAATACTGATTGGACATGGAATGAGTATTTCACAATTCATCAAAGGGCTAGGATTCATGGGTCTGTTAGAGTCATATTTTATGCAATTGACATAGACAGCGCTGTAAATTGGTGGAGTCGTTGGTTCAAGTTATTTATCTATAAATATGTGCCTAGAGTATGTTGGATGTGAGATCATGATTTCCAAAGTACCATTAGTACTCTAATTTGGGAATTGCATGTTGCTGCACAAAATGACTATGTCATAGAGTTCGAGTTTGTCCATCAAGACACATTTGTAGTACCAGATGGAAGAGATGAATCTTTTAATCTCTTTCTGAGTTTTCAAGGGAGGATCATTGTTGATGAAGACTACAGACCACATAATATGTATTCTTTTCATTTCTACTATTGTTTTAGAGAAGTTGGTCCACCTTGGTTGGATGACTCCATACCACATGAGATATTTGCTCCTGAACCAGAAGAACTATTAGGGGAAGAACAATTTCTCAGGCATGATTGTGAGGAAATCAGACATGATCATGAGTATGATTATGAATATAGGGAGAATAGTGATTAATAGCAAAGATCACTCACTTGATATCTTTGCATATCTTACTTTTGGTTTCCGCGGGATTTGTTCCAGAAAAAATCTCCACTGTGTATTTACTTATCTAAAAATCCAATGTCCTAGATTCCGGCCTGATTGTACTATTTACTTTATTAGATTCTGTCAGATTCGGTCACCATAGGAAAAGTAAAAAGTAGCTTTGGAATACAACACCTTTTATTAATTAACTAAGGTCCTTGAATTATTTTCACTTCAAACTCTTCATTCTTACTCATTTTAGATTCCATTTGGGTAATAATGTATACCATGGCCTTATGAACACCTTCCAATTGATTGGCTAGTTGTCTCATCTCCTTCCTTGTCTCATGCTTCTTGTGGCATTAACAACTTCTATGAGGAGGGCAACTAGCAATGTCATGATTGTATCTAGGAATTCTAAGAGTGAAAATATTGCTAGAATTAATACTAATACCATAGAGGAAAAATAAATGAAGAAGAGGATTCGAGGGACACAACCTTTTTGAGAATTTGACAAGACCAATCAACTCAACAGTCACTTTAAAATCAAAATAGAAAAAAAAAACTAAATTACAAAACTATGGATACTTTAAACAAGGAAAATAGGTTCATTAGAATCCATAGGTGACATATAATTAGCCAGTAGCCATTAATCAGTATAGTAGTAACAATATTAGTTTTATTAAGGCTACAATTCTCTGCTATGGATAATTGAATTTTAAAATATTTTCAATATTTTCGCATTGCATTCACCAAATATCATCATAAGTAATTATGCAGAGAGAAAATTAGAAATACTAATGTAGGGGAACAATTCTAGGCCTGTCATAATATCTTTGTCATAGTACTCAACATATCTCCTCCATATGTCTATCTTAATCTTTTATTGTATCATAGAGAAGAAGGTCCAAGGATACCACTCTCATACAAAAGAATTGATGCCCATTAAGGCATTGTTCCACCACAAGATTGAGGTGCATTATGGTGTTGTGGTCTTATCTCAAATAAGAAGGACTAAGTAGGCCATTCTCATAAAAAATAATTGAGGCCAAATAGGGCATCGTTACACCACAAGTCCAAGGCCCACTAGGGTTCTCTTGCACCACAAGATTGAGGAACAATTTCAAAGACTGTTAGGATGAAATGGTCATTATATCACTTCCAAATAATTATAGGTCTTAGTATGAAGTTATTTGAGGCACACAAATGTTCCCCTTTTACCTATGAAATCCATGCCATTTGGAGAATTTGTTAGTAAATTATATATTACAGAGTAATGGAACACATAAAAATATTGCAAAAATAGAAACACAAAAAACACATAAACAAGAGAGACACAGATATACATGGTTCACCCAATTTGTGCTATGTCAATGGAGAAATAGGCAATCATTTCTTTTATATTATCCAACAAAATGAAGAGATACAACCTACACCAGGTCCATTGTAATTCCCTCTTCATTCTCACACAATCTCCTCTCTCTTTCTCGCTCAGAATACACATCTACATAGCCATAATACAATTCCCTCATATATAGTGAGGATTTGCCTTCTAGGGAAAAAAAAAACCTAAATTGAACATAAATTCTACCATTACATTTCCGCCTAATGAATGGTCTAGATTGACTATGAAATTACAACATTTTACAATGTAATTTTACATCTATTTTTAGCCATCGCCCCCCCAGACACCCTTGGTGGTGCACATAAATAGGCAGTGTTGCTGCCACATTACAAAATTTGGTCCAATGTGGCAATACCTCTCAATAAAGAAGATAATAAAGCTCCACACCCAAAAATCTCCCACTAGGACACTGATTATGGCAACTCCATTTCTACTTCATTTGCTGGACAATGACTCCACTTTGGAACTCCATGTTTCGCATCTTCATCATCATACTTGAAGAGAAATTTAAAGTGATAAGAATCTCAGTTTATTCATGGTCACAACTTTCATTAACATATCCACAACATTTTGGTTAGTGTTTATCTTTTCCATCTTGAGTTGTCCATCTTCCAACACTGGCTATATAAAATGGTACTTGAGTTGTATATGTTTAGTCTTGGAATGAAATGTAGAGTTCTTTACAAGATATATGGCACTCTAGCTATTATTGTATAAATTTCCCAACTCTTTCTTCTTACGCAATTCATTTAGAAACCTTTGTAACCAAATCATTTCCTTACTAGCCTCTATAGTAGCAAAATACTATGCTTCCATCATTGACAGTGCAACAACACTTTGCAATTTTAAAAAACAAATGATAATTGTTCCACCTACAGTAAATGTATACCTATGGTGCTCCTCCTGTTACCTCTACCACCCACCATATCTTCATCAACATATCCCTGTAGAGAAATGTTTAAACCACCAAATCATAATTCTTGATTTTTGGTACCTCTCAAATACCTGAGAATTCTCTTCACCTCGATCAAATGTTCTTTTACTGGATTGTTCATGTACTTACTTGCAACTCCCATTGCATGTGCAATGTTATGCCTTGTGCAAAACATTGCATACATTAAGCTTACAACTGCTGATGCATATGGAACTTTAGAAATATAAGCCATTTCTTCCTAAGTCTTGGGAAACACCTCCTTACTTAGTTTGAAATAGCTAGCAAAGGTATACTAACTACTTTTTTATTCTCCATATTAAATCTTCTCAACACCTTTTGTATGTACTCACTCTGAGAAAATGTTAATTTGTGATTCTTCATGTCTCTAGTTATCGTCATACCAAGGATTTTTTTTGTGTTACCCAAATCCTTCATTGCAAATGAGTTCAGCAATTTTCTTTTGAGCACATTTATTTCTTGCATGTTAGAACTTGCAACAAGCATGCCATCTACATACAATAACACTATAATATAGCTACCATCATTTTTCCTTTTTAGATAAACATAATGATCAAAGTGACATCTAGTATAACCTTGTTCAGACATATACCTATCAAATTTTAGATACCACTGCCTTGGAGCTTGTTTTAAGCGATACAAGCTCTTCTTCAACCTACACACTAGTTTCTTCTTCCCCTTTACCTCATATCATTGTGGTTGCTGCATATATATCTCTTCCTACAAATGCACATGGAGAAAGATTTTCTTTACATCAAACTGCTCAAGTTGCAAATCTTTAGTCGCTATAGACTTAAAATATTTCTGATTCAATTCATTTGAACGATAGGAGAAAATACCTCATCAAACTTTATACCCTTTGTTGTGCAAACCCCTTCACCAAAAGTCTAGCTTTATACCTTTTTCTACCTCCATCTTCTTCCTTCAACCTGTAAACCCATCTATTCTACAATGTTGATTTACCTACGGGAAAGATTACTAAGTCCGAAGTCTGGTTATGTACTAAGGAGTCCATCTCTTCTTTCAAGTTTGTTCCCACTTCTTCCTGGTTTCTACCTGCACTACTCCTTCATAACATTCTTGTTCACTAGAATAAAAAAATACATAATATAATGAAGGAGAGTATCATTTAGGTCTACTTATCTTGGTAGACCTTGTAACACCATTTTCAGGTGTTACTATTGTGGTTTCTGTTGTTGTTCTGGCTGTTGATCATTATGATTTTTAGGCACCTTCACTTTTTTGTGATGTCATCAAGCATTGTGTATCCTCTTTTCTATTTTTCCTGTTTATTTTCGTGCATTCAATCCTTATACAAAACCTTTTCATTGAATATGACATCTCTGCTCCTAATGATTTTGTGTTATTTATAATCATCAAACCGATAACCGAAATCATTAACACCATATCCAATAGAGGTAGATTTCTTTGATCTTGCTTCAAGCTTTGTTCTATTTTATTTATTAACATGGACAAAGGCTTCATAACAAAAAGTCTTTAAAAGTTAGTAGTTTACCTTTTTACTTGTCCATGCATCCTAGGGAATACCACCATCCAAGGAACTTGAAGGCCCTCTATTTATTAGATAAATGATAGTATCTACAACATCTTCCCAAAATTGCAAAGGCAATCCTGCATGAAATCTCATGCACCTTGCACACTCCATGATTATCATGTTCATCCTTTTTGGCACACCATTTTCTTGTGATGTTCTTGGAACTTTCTTCTTTCTATGAATTCCATTCTATGAACAATACCTATTAAACTCTTTGTTGTAATATCCAACTCCATTATCTGATATGAGACACTTTAACCTTTTTCCTCTCTCATTTTCAATGAAAGCTTTCCATTTCTTAAAAGTATCAAATACATCAGATTGTTTACAAATATAATAAATCCAGGTTTTTTTGGTGGCATCATCAATAAAAGTAACATAATAATGAGAGCCACCAAGAGATGATATCTGGGAAGGTCCCCATACATCTGTATGCACAAGCTCTAATTTTTATCTCTTCTTTCCTTTCCCAACTCTGAAGAATCTGACCCTCTTCTATTTTCCATAAACACAATTCTCACAAAATTCCAAATCAACATGGTTCAAACCTGACAACAAATTTCTTGAGTGAGGAATCTGCATCCCGTTCTCACTAATGTGCCAAAGCCTTTGATGCCACAATGTTTTATCTCCTCCTGTAGAGGTTGAAGAATTAACATAATTATAAATGCCATTACATAAATACAATGTACCAACCTTTTATCCTTTTGCTATTACGAGAGCTCCTTTAGTGACCTTCCAGATTTTATCGGTAAAAGTAGTTATCCAGCCTTCACCTCCCAACTGCTTTGTTGAAATTAGATTTTTATACAAATCTGGAACATGGCTTACCTCCTTCAATAGCCATTGACTTCCATTATGTTTTTTTATGAAAACTATACCCATTCCAATGATTTTACAAGGTTTATCATCACCCAATTGAACCTGTCGAAAATCTCCTTGAACATAATCATAAAAATGTTTCTCGTCATGTGTGGCATGGAATGAGGCCCCTAAATCTACCACCTAGTCATCAATAATATTTTCTAATGAAAGAATCAAAGCATCTTGCAACACATAACTTGTGAAATTTGCTTCATGATTGTTTTCTTGCACATCTCCTTCTTTTCCCTTCTGAGACTTGCAGTATTTCTTTAGGTGTCCTTTCTTACCATATTTCCCACACACTATCCCCTATCTGGACAAGGATCTACCTTTCCTTGACTTACTGCGATATCCTAGGCTCTTTCCTCATTCCATTTTTCATCCCCTTGTCTCTGTAGTCAAAGCATTACCTGATGTCTCACGAGAGATTTTCTGTCACATTTTCTCACTAGGGATTGCACCGACAACATCATCAAATTCTAAAGTACTAGATCTAGAGATAGAGTTACTAATAGCCATAACTAAACCATTCCAACTTTCTAGTAATGAGCATAGAAATAATAGAGCCCTAACTTCATCATAACAAGTTACACCTACAAAACTTAACTAACTGGTAACTATATTAAATTCATTTAAATGATCAGCAACAGATCCACCTTCTCACATCTTCATATTAAATAAATGCTTCATAAGAAATACCTTATTTGAGGCTAAGTGTTTTTCATATAGCGTAGCTAATGTTGACACTAAACCCTCTGTTATCATTTCCTTTGAAATATTAAAGGCTACCGATGCTGCTAGGGACAACCATATTGTTCCAAGTACCTTTCTATCGAGAATATCCCATTTTGTGTCTGTGATACTCATCAGCATCTTTGTTTTTCCACTCAATGGTAGGTACATATCTTTCTAGTATAAATAATATTCCATCTGCATCTTCCACAACTGGTAGTTTTGGCCATTAAATTTTTTAACCCTAAGCCTACCATATTCCATCATTTCTCCCACTCGAACCAGGAACCCTTCTCTCCTGTGAGTTTATCAGCCAAATAGAACTTCAACTCTGATACCACTTGCTAGTAAATTATGTATTACATAGAAATGGGACACATAAAAATATTGCATAAATATAAACATGGAAAATGCATAAACAAAAAGGACACAGATATACGTGGTTCACCTAATTTGGGCTATGTGCACAAAGAAACAATTAGTCCTTCCTTTTATATTATCTAGCAAAATGAAGAGATACAACCTACACTAAATCCATTGTAATTGCCTCTTCGCTCTCACTTAATCTCCTCTCCCTTTCTCACTCAGAATACACATCTATATAACCGCAATACAATTCCCTCGTATATAGAAAGGGGTTACCTTCAAGGGAAAAAAACCTTAAATTAAACATAACTTCCACCATTTCCTCTTAATGAATGGCCTAGATTGACTAGGAAATTACAATATTTTAAAAGCAAATTTTACATCTATTTTTAGCTTCAGGGTTGTTTTCCCCAATCCCCTGTTGGGGGGGGCTCTAAATAATTTTCGTCACCTCCCTTGACCACCTAAGAGGTGCATATAAATGGGCGGTGTTGCCACCACATTACAAAATCTGGTACAATGTAGCGATACCTCTCTATAAATAAGATAATCAGGCTCCACACCCAACAGTATTCCTTAACAAAAAATATATATATTTGTGAAACAAAATAAAAAATTAATTGTATTAATGTTACTTATGAGTAGAAAATTACCCTCCAAGTTGATTCATTCAATTTTTACTTGAAGTGAGTGTTGGGCATGCATTTTTTTGAAGAAGGCCAAAATTGCCTTGTGTCACTAAATTGCATGCCCAAGCTTCATTTCTTGGCAAATCTAATTGATTCAAATTGTAGATTATTTATTTTAATATTTTACACACTTTTAGATTGATATATATTTACTAACCAGTAGAGAAGTAACAATGTTAATTTTCTTAGGCATACAAGCCTCTATTGTAGATAATTGCATTTTAAAACATTTTGACCATTTTGATGTTACGTTCACCCAATACCATAAGAAATTATGTAGAGAGAACATTAACATTAACAATGTAGTGGAAAAGTCATATGTTTGTCCTAATATCTTGGTCATATGGCTAAACATATCTCCTCAATATATTAGTCACAATCTTTTCTCATCTCACATGTAGGAAGGCACAAAGAGACCATGATCAGACCCATGAGCTACAATCCATTAGGTAGTTGTTACACCACAAGATTGAGGCCCATGCGGGTACTGTTACACCACAATACTGAAGTCACATTTTTCACACCCATAGGATGGAATAATAATTATATCACTACCAATTAATAATAATTCATGGTGTGCATTTATTTGAAGTACCAAACCCTACCTTTTACCCTATGAAATCCATGCAATATGGTGTATTCTTGAACAACATAAACATATATGTGAAAACTAAAGATTATTTAATTGTATTAATGTTACTTATGAATAAATAAATGTTGTGCACGTTTAATCATTCAATTTGGCCATGAAATGAAGGTTGGGCATGCAATTTTGTGAAGCGGGCCAAAATTGCATTGCTTCATGAAAATGCATGCCCTAAATTCATTTCTTGGTCAATCTAATTGATTCAAAGTGTATATTGTCTCTTTTACTATTTTACACACTTTTGGATTGTTATATATTTACTACCCTGTGGAGTAGTAGCAATGTTAATTTTCTTAGGGCTAGAAGTCTTTATTGTAGATAATTGCAATTTAAAATATTTTCAACATTTTCACATTGCATTCACCTCATAATTCCTTCCTCAATCATTCCTTGTGTGGTATTTTATAGTGTTTCACACTTACCACTTATTCATCGCAGTTTCTTGTGACCATGACTCTATCATTATTCACTATTATTGGTTTTTGATCCAAATCACTTTAAGTCTGCACAAACCTAGTTTATGGTCTTCCTTTAGATCAACTTCATACTAGGGTACACATGTGCTACATCTCTCACTGCAACAAATATCAGATTATTTTCTCTTTTTACCTTTATATTAGCCTCATTAGTGTTCACTACCTCAAATTTGCAAGGTTTAATTTGACAATGGGCATGCTATCTTCTGCAAAAAAAAAAAAAAAATTGATTAAAAAATCTACCTATTTCCTTTCCTTCGCTTCAAAAAAGATTATGATGAAAGGAATGAATAATTTGGTGCAAACCCCATCACACGGTCCTCACCTTCAAGTTATTTTGTGAGTATTCACGTGTGAAAGTACATAATCACTAGTGCACTTGGTCCAAAATATTATTACTACCATCCTTAATTCTGTTGAATATTTTTCATTCAAATACTTAATTATCTTCTTGGCCTTAATTTCTTATTGTTTACTTGTTTCTTGAATATATCAAGGCCCATTTCTGATCCTTGTATCATAATATTCTACTATGCAATTATATTAATATTCCGATATAGAACGAGGTACATGAATAATGCCACCACAAACAATTTTTCTAGCCTTAATTAAATAAATATTACCTTTCAAATTGGTTTTCAACTCCTTTATTTCATCTTGACCTATCTTATACTTACTAATAAGCTAATTATTATTTTCATTCATTATGTTCATATGCTTCTCCTTTGCATTAAACTACTCCCTTACAATGGTCAAATCATCTTAGGTTTTCTTTAGTTCAACTTCTAAAATTACGAGCTCTACCATGACCTTTCTCAATTTCTCTCAGGGGTTAGCTGACTTAGTTAGAACCAAAATGGTGCAAACATAATTTTAATTTACTGTTCTAGGATTTGCACTTGTTCCTGCAAAAGGACAATCCCTATATTTATGTAAACTAGTTATCCTATTAACAAATCTTTTTCTTTTTCAACTTGAGCCAACTTAGTTGTTTGAGCTGTTCACTCCCAGACACTTCTAACTTCTTTCTTAATGAGAACACCTCAAGTTGTGTGTTCTGGAATAAGGTCTTAATGTTGTTTTTCCATACTAATTCTCATTTTATAAATCCTTTCCTTAATTTGTTGATACATTTTCTTCAATGTTTCGAATGAAAAAATAGTTTTTTCTATTGTGAATGTTCCCAAATTAATGGAGATAAAAATAGGTTGTAGTGCGCCCTATATTTACCAATTGCATTTGAAAACTAGGCTCATTTGAATGTCCCCCTGTTAGCTTCATTTGTATGTTTTCTTCATCCTCTGTTTCAATTTTAGTCCTCTTTTTCGACTGGGAGTCCTCCATCTTAACATATATCTATTCAGGAGCAGTGCTATTTAAACTCTTCTCTTTTACCATTGTGGTTTCAACATCCATTCTTTGTTGCACTCTGCCACATGAATAGGTTTCTTAATTCTATATGTTCTCAATTTTTGGTCTACTTTCATAAATATAAGCTACATAACTAACTTCCACCCTTTTATTAGAAATTATATTGCAAGGGTCATATTGCCACTTTTCTCCTTTCTCAAATCCAAACTCCATCATCACTTCCACCTCTGTAAGGGCTTCTTTGTTTTTTTACAATAAGTGGACCTACAAATATCTATAGCTTGCAAATATACCCTTTTCATGAACGAAAAAAATGTACCTGGTCAAAACTGAGACTCTTACTTAAAATTATACAACTCACTGGATCTGTGCCAACATTCGACCATTGCCTCTATGGGTTGCAATCCTGTCATGCCACCACCCTACCTAAGCTTATGACCAAACTACTCCTTCGAAGCCCACAGGAGTTGTAAAATACCAAAACTACCATCACCAGGATCGAGAATCGATACTCGTTGATTTGCAAGTTAAATCTCACCCTCAGTTGTGTAGTTCCATAGATAGTAGCATTGTAAATCTTGTCAAAGACGTCTAGCACTGCTTGAAATGCAAGGCTAGGAGAGCCTCTAATGTAAAGTCACCAATTAATATAGTTATAATATGAGATCATTATTAGCTTCCACAAAAAGCCACATCAACTATAACGAGATTTATAACAACATATGTTGACATAGAGAATGAAAAATAGGTTCTCTCCCATGTAATCATTGAATTTAGCATTGAAATGAAGGTTGGGCACGCATTTTTGTTTAGCAGGGCAAAATTACCTTGCTTCACTAAAATGCATGCTCGGGCTTCTTTTATTGGCCAATTTGATTGATTAAAATTGTAAATTTTTTGTTTAATGATTTTATAGACTTTTACTTTGTTATAACATTACTTTGAGATTACATATTTAGAGTTCATATCTCATACAACATTCTATGTTTTGCTTTGACTTACCTTATGCAAAAGTTGCATATAAGTGGGAAACATAATTATGTAGGATATTTGTTAGACTTGTTGCAAGGTTATATCATAAGTTTTGGGCTTGTCCAACCATGTCTCACTTCAACTTTCATTTATAGAATTGAGGCTTCTGTGATCCATCATAGTTATAAGAAGAATTTCGGGGTAAATCACATATAGAAAGACCTTTGTTGATGCATTTCGAACCAATTAGTGTGGTTCATCGTTAGGAAAAGTTGAAGAAATAGATCCAGTCCAGCAAGTTAAATAGTCTGAGCAGAGACTCCAACGGCTAAAAAGATAAACGGCTAATTTTTTACTTAAGGCCCAGGTCAAATTTTCCTGAATTAATTAATATTATTATTATTCTTATAATTCTTATTCTTATCATTATTTATTACTTTATTTATAGAACCAAGATAAATTAGGTAAAAATAAGTTAATGGTTAGTTTTTTAATAGTTCGTTTATCTATTTAATTAATTAATTATAATAAATATATATAAATATATATAATAATAAAATATATATACTAATAAAATATAATATATATAATATATATAATATAAAATTAAAAATAAATCAAATACAAACTCTTAATAGTATAGTACGAGTTTGATTTATTTGTTTATATTATTTATTGTTAAATTATTATCTTTTATTTAAAGATAAAATAATAATGGTTATTTATTAAAATAATTCATTTATTTTAATTTAAATTATTATTATATTATAATATTAATAATAGTATCATTAAAAAAAAACTAAGATATATAACCATACTTTTAAGCCTTATTTTAAAAGTTAATTTACTTGTTTAATAAATTATATATATTTCATATATATATAGATATATAGTTATATATATATATTAAATATTAAGTTAAGATAAAATATTAGGTGTTAAAAAAAAAAAATAGTTATAATGGTGGCTTAAAAAGGTAGATTCTACTGTAAACCAAAAAAATAAAAAATTAAATAAAATAAAATAATTTAAATACCTATTATTAGCTAAGATTATACTTAATAATATCAATTAGGAAAAGAAAAATAGAAAACCAACCGGGAAGAGCGGCCTAGAATCAAAAAGAAGGAGAAGGACCCAAAGATCAAGGAGGAAAAGGAAGAAAGGAGGCAGGGGGAGGGGAAGAAACACTAAGATGAAAGGGTAGGGATCCAACATCTACTGATCTTCCAGCCTTCATCTCTGTTGAGATTGTTAGGCCTTCTTTCAATTTCAATAGCTTCCCTAAATTTACGATGATGGAACTGAGCAACTTTGGCAACGACCTTGGCCTCCTCTATGTAGACCTGATGATTGGTCTTATCCACATGCTCTACTAATGCTGAAGACTTGGTTCTCCCATGTCTCAGGTCAGCTGCATGTTCGCTAATTCTCTAATGGATGGAGCGCCCTGTTTCCCGGATATAGGGAGTCCCACAAGAACAAGGGATCAAATAAACACCCTTCATGTCCTTAGGGTTAACGGGACCTTTTACCGATCTGAGGGAATTATGAATGGTGCTAAGGGGCCTAAAGGTTGAGGGAATATCAAACCTCCTAAGGATCCGAGCAATCTTGTCTGTGGTTCCTTGGACATAGGGAAGATGGACACCTGGTCTACACTCCTTAGGTTCTTTCTTAATTAATGCATTTCTCGAGGCTTTAAGGAAAGCCTTTCGACCAAGGCGCCTACTATATCCATTCTCCACAAAGACATCAAGGAGATGGGATCTCTCCTTATCCAAACTCTCATTATCCGAAATCCTAAGGGCACGAGTAGCGAGGGTGTTAACGTACACCCATCTTCTGAGCTGGGAAATGATGGGAATCGGCATGAAGGTACTGCTCAGTATGAATTTTCTTACGGAATACCGAGTGGGAGAGAGATTCGTCCTTATTCCTAGAAATAAGAATATCCAGGAAAGGGAGGCAACCATTGACCTCTTTTTCCATGGTGAACTTAATGGCAGAGGACTGACCGTTGAGGTGATTAAAGAAACGATCCAGCTCCTCTAGGCCATCGAACCAGATGACATTAGTGTCATCTACATACCTTTTCCAAAGCTTGGGAAGGAGACGAGCAGAGGCTAGAGCTTTGGCTTCGAAATCTTCCATAAAGAGATTCGCAACAATCGGGGAGAGGGGGGAACCCATGGCAACACCACAAGTCTGTTCAAAGAACTCACCCTCGAAACAGAAGAAAGTGGAAGTGAGACAAATCTCAACCAGATGAGCGGTATCGGGATCTGTGAGGCGATAGATCACTTCCAAGGCCTCCTTTATAGGGATGCAAGTATACAGGGGGACCACATCAAAGCTGACAAGAATTTCCTCAGGGCTAAGCTTAATGTCCTTGAGCTCCATGACGAAGGATGCCGAGTCCTTCATGAAGGACTCAGTGCGGCCAACCAGGGGCTTAAGTTTAAGGGCAAGAAACTTGGCTAGAAGGTAGGTCGGACCACCAATGGTGTTGACGATAGGCCTTAGAGGGGCCCCTTCCTTGTGAATCTTAGGCAACCCATAGATCCTAGAAGTGATGGGACTGCTCTCAATGAGCTTGTGGCACAGAGAGCCCATCAAGCTACTAGACTTGATGGCGAGAGCCATTGTCCTAGAGATCTTCTTTAGAGGGTTTTTGGGTAGTTTCTTATAACTGCCACTATTGTGAAGATGATCTAACATCTTCTTATGGTAATCATCTTTGTTAAGGATGACCGTAGCCCCTCCTTTGTTAGCTTTTAGAACGACAATATTTTCATTCTGATTTAAGGACTTTAGGGCATAGAATTCCTCCTTGCTGAGGTTCCTTCGAGCGGGCTTAGCCTTCCTAAGGACCACAGCACAATCCTACCTAATAGTGTCCTTGATATTATCCGGAAGATCTCTGATCCCGTATTCCACGTCACAAATAATGTCATCCACTGGGATTTTTCTAGGGGCAAGGGAAAAGTTTAAGCCCTTGCTTAAAAGACTAAAAACAGACGGGGAGAAAGAAAAGCTCGAAAGGTTAACAACCCTATTATTTCGGGAAGAAGAGGGAAGAAAAACATCCTTGTTGAGGTTCTCAAAATCATTTCAATTGATAGGAAAATCCTTGCCATCCTGGCCTAAAATATCAATATTAGTACCACCCAAGTTATTATCATAATTAGAACCATTATTCTGCTCCATATTATTATAAAGATCACTATTACTAATACAATTGTTACTCTTACTATTTCGCAGATTATTAATGTCCTCCTTGTTAATATTATTAATATTAATACTCTCATTCTTATTATTATTAATGTCCTTACTAAAATTTTCGTTGATGCTATTAATATTATTATTATTATCATATAAATTATTATTAATGTTCTTATTGTTGTACAGATTATTATTAATATGAATGTCCTTATTATAATTAATACTCTCATTATTATTGTTGTTCTTATTATATAGAATATCATCAATATTAATGTCTTTATTATTAAATTATATTAATACTTTATTATTATTATATATATATTATTATTACTATTAATGACCTTATTCCTATTATCGTTAATGTTGTTAATAATATAACCCTCCTTATTACTATATAAATTTTCATTACCCTTCTTAATATTACTGTTATATAAACTAGAATTATCATTATATAAATCATTATCACTATCCATGTCCTTATTTTCGCTAATGTTGTTAATAAAACAACCCTCCTTATTATTATATAAATTCCCATTACTGTTATATACATAAGTATTACTATTGTTCCTATTATTATAATTACTATTCTTCTCCGACCATCTATTCCACTTAAGCATATTATTATTACGGCTTAGATCAAAGAAGCAATCCTGAAGATCATGGTTGATAAAATAGGGATCATTACTAATAATCTCACCTAAACTATCAAACCTGCCACCGCTCTTAATTCCAAGCGCCCCCTGACCGTCAATGCAAATAGTCCGTCTCCCGCATATGGTGGATGAAAACCGACCTTGATCCTCTAACGCCACGATCGAAACACCACTCCTGCCAGCCACATTATCATTCGACGGTGAGACAGCATCACCACTGATCTGGCCAATCGAGTTTTGAAGCAGACATTCTTTGAGCGAGGGCGAGACCGAACCATCCCTCTGGACAGCCACGTCCCCATGATCATGCGAACGCTGGAAAGAACCAACATTCCTGTCAGCAACGCCACATTTTTTCTCCAGACAATCACTCCATTACTAACACGTGAATGACAAAAAGAACCCATGCTTCTGTCAATAGCGCCAATCCTCCGAGCAGTCGCGCAATACTGAAACACCTCCTGGTCGAGAGAGGTAGAGGCCGCATTTTCACTCCGACTAGCAGCCCCATCACCGCTCAAACACTGAAATCAAGCACCCGAGGGCACCATAAACCCAGGAGTGAGCTCGTCCACCGCCATTGAAGCCTGATTCGTAGAGCGAGGGAGCCTGGACTGGCTAGATTGCTGGTTAACAGATCGCTCAGGAGAAATTGGGGAAAAAACTGTGCGAGAACCACCTGAAAGATCTGTTGTACCAACCGATGATGGGGCAGGCTTGCAATTGCAAACTGGCTGTTGAATGGACGAAACCCAAGAACTAAGGGCCGATTTTTGAGAAGCATAAATACGGCTCAGGGAAATACCATCCACCGATTCACCCTTTGTAGATCTCTGTGCTAGGATATGAAACTTCGTAGCCTTCCTTTGTCCCCTGATCTCCTCCAAATGCAACGATTTTAATGCAGAGCATGCATCTATTCTGGCCCACAGGGAGGGAGAGATCAAGTTTGGCAGTTCCAAGTGGAGACCCAGAAGATCCTGAGAGAAACGACAGAGGTCTCTCCTAACCCTATTAATTTCATATCTCAAAAGCGCGAGACTGGATTTTACGAACACTCCATGGTTAGAAGGAGTGTGGAGGCGATGGCTGATCTAGGCGAAGACCGGGATAACTACGGAATCTCTGCATCTCTTCAAAAAGGCTAGATCTGTCTTCAACTTCGAGACCTGCAAGCGTGCCCGTTCAAAATGGTGAACCTTAGATGCAATGGCTTTACCGTGCAGGGAATCAATTGTAGAGTTGAGGCTTCTATGATCCATCATATTTATAAGAAGAATTTCGGCGTAAATCACATATAGAAAGACTTTTGTCGACGTGTTTCGAACCAACTAGTGTGGTTCATCGTCAGGACAAGTTGAAGAAACAGATCCAGTCCAACAAGTTAAATAGTCTGAGCAGAGACTCCAATGGCTAAAAAGATAAACGGCTAATTTTTTACTTAAGGCCGAGGTCAAATTTTCATGAATTAATTAATATTATTATTATTCTTATAATTCTTATTCTTATTATTATTTATTTTTTTATTTATAGAACCAAGATAAATTAGGTAAAAGTATGGTTTATATCTAGCTTTTTTCTTAATGACCTACTATTATTAAAATATTTTATATATTTTATAATTTAAATAAAATAAATGAATTATTTTAAATAAACTAACCATTAACTTATTTTTACCTAATTTATCTTGGTTCTATAAATAAAATAATAATAAAATAAGAATAAGAATTATAAGAATAATAATAATATTAATTAATTCATGAAAATTTGACCTGGGCCTTAAGTCAAAAATTAATCGTTTATCTTTTTAGCCGTTGGAGTCTCTGCTCAGACTATTTAACTTGCTAGACTGGATCTATTTCTTCAACTTGTCCTGATGATGAACCACACTAGTTGGTTTGAAACACGTCGACAAAGGTCTTTCTATATGTGATTTATGCCGAAATTCTTCTTATAACTATGATGGATCATAGAAACCTCAATTCTACAAATGTTTGAACTGTTGTTATTTCTGTTTCACTCCCAGATTGCCTGCAAACATGATTCCTCTGCCAACTAATCATTCATGTCGGACTTCAAACCTTTATACAACTCGGCCTATTCACGCTGTTGAATCCGATCATCCGTCAGATTGCACGTCCGCCGTCGATTTGGAGCCTCCAGATCCTGGTCTCCGTGTATATTGGGTGGGTAAGTTACATGACGTTTACCCATCCAATGTGAGCGATTTTCTCTCTCTTCCACTGGACACGTGGCACCCAGTGTGTGGCATTGGGTGGCACTTGGTTGAAACCACTTACCACTGGAAGCCCTTCCGATATCAATGGATTCCATATGGTTTTTTACTTTTCGGGTCCAAGTCGCTCGAGGCTTTTTCTTCTCTGAGGGGTTTGCCCAAGAATATACGATTAGTGACTTGTCGCTAATCGCATATCACAAACCTCTCCTGTTTCTCTAAAAGGCTTCATGTTTTGTTGTTTCATGGTAGCGGACGTTACCATGGGCCAACAGTCGGCGCGCTTGACCGAGGGTCCTCATTGCTTGGCACTGCTCACAAATTACAACCGTTCGAGGATATTTCTGATAAGCTTGACCTTTGTAAGTCTTTGAAACTTTGGCATGAATTTTTCAGAGTTATAAAAACTTAGAGAGTTCTTTAGGATCCAATTCGGATCATGGCCTTCCCACTGAAAATATTTTGGACCACCAAAAGTTGGTTTTTAAGCATCAATCAAGTGAGAGTACAGATTCCTCGCTTTCCCAATTTCTATCCATTTCGCACTGCTTGGTTTTGAACCTTTGAGTCCACCCCTCAGGCACTCAACATCCCCCCTGCGCGTAGTTCTTACCTTCATGTCCAGAACTGTATCTTCTTGTAACTCATTGAGATATTAAGGTAACAGATCATCAATAGAAGGAAATTGACTCTGCTCTTCGAGATCTTCAATGAATGAAGGTTCAAATGGTCTCAAGTTGTCTGCATTAACAACTGAGTAGATGTGCATGTAAGCTGGTAAATCAAGGCGAAAAGCATTCTCACCAAATTTCTCAAGTATCTTGAAAGGTCCATACCTTATTGGCTTCAGCTTCTTACCTTCACCTTGCATTCTGTCTTTGCTGATATATAGCCAGACTTGATCACCAACTTGGAAACTATGCTCAATCTGATGCTTATCCTGCCTTGCCTTATACTTGGCTTGGCTCTTTTCCAATTGTTCCTGACTGCCTGGTGAATCTCTTGGATTTGTTCGATGAACTTGGTTGCCCTATCCACGTCATTGTGTCCATCAACCGCTATGTCTTTACCAAAGACAAAATCCAAGGGGGACCTTCGTGTGAAACCAAAACAACTCTCAAAAGGAGATCTTTGTGTAGAAGAATGTTTATCTCGGTTGTAATCATGTTGCACATAACATAAATGTTCATCCCAAAGCTTGGGATGCTTGTTTCAATAGCCTTTGAGCAACTAGATCACTGTCCTGTTGACCACTTCTGTTTGGCCACTTGTTTGTAGATGAAAAGTTGTGCTCTTCTTCAGTCTGGTGTCCATCAATTCCCACAAACTTGACCGAAATTTCCCAACAAATCGGGTATCTCGATCAGATATAATGGAAGTGGGTAATCCAAAATGAACCCATACATGCTAAAAGTACAACTTTGTAGTTTGTTCATCTGTAATCTATTTGTTACAAGGTATTAAAACACACATTTTGCTGAACCTATCCACAACAAAAGATAAATAGTCATGACCTTTTCTAGATTTAAGCAGTCCCCCAACGAAGTCCATAGAAACACTTTCCCAAGGATGAGAAGGAACTGGTAGTGGAGTATACAAGCCTAGTTTTCTGTTGTTGGGCTTGCTTTTATCACACATGGTACACCCTCTTACATATCTAGAAACTGTCTCATTCATTTTTGGCCAATAACAAAATCTTTGCAGTTGTGCAACTGTTTTACTTACACCAAAGTGACCTGATATTAGAGGTGTGTGCTTCTTTGAATTTTTCTTCTTTTTTATTTGAGGAATGCATAACTTCCTAAATGATACAAACTTGGTCCTTAACATGATACTCCCATTTTCTACTTGTTTTGCCTGACTTAAAGTTGCATATACATCTTTTAAAATTCTATTTCTTAGAATTGTTCAATGTATTTTCATGCATACTAAATTGCTTTAGTATGTGCATTTTATGATTGCGTCTAGACAACATATCTGTAACTTTATTGTGTATGCCCTTTTTATATATGATGACAAGATGAAACTGTTGTAGAAAACCCATCCACCTATAGTGTCTTGATTGCTGCAACTTAGTTTGTGAGTGCAAATATTGAAGTGGTTGGTGATCAGTATGTATAACTGTCTCTTTGCCCATTAGGTAATTTTTCCACTTTTTTCACACTCTGTACTAATGCATACAATTCTTTATCATATGTGGGATAATTAACTATTGCAGAATTAAATGTCTCAGAATGATAACATATGGGTTTAATGTGCTGCATCAACACTCCTCCCATGGCATAGTCACTGGCATCTGTTTCAATCTCAAATGGTCTTTGAAGATCGGGCAATGCTAGTATTGGTGTTGTATTAATCTTTTCTTTCAAGGTGTTGAAGGCTTTCTGCTGTTTGCCTCCCCACTGAAACACCTTGTTCAATCTTGTTAAAGCATGTAAGGGAGTTGCAATGAAGGAAAAGTTAGAAATAAACTTTCTCCAATACTGTGCTACTCCTAAGAAGCTTCTAACTTATGTAGCATATTTGGGTTTAGGCCAGTTTACAATGACTACAACCTTAGAGGGATCTATCTTTAACATTTTGAAAGCTTAACATAAATATTCTCTTTTTTCAAAACATCTAGAGTTTGCTTGACATGCTTTAAATGTTCTTCCCATGTTTTACTACATATAAGAATGTCATCCAAATATACAATGAAAAAATCATCAATAAAAGGTCTGAGTACATCATTCATTATTCTCAGGAAAGTAGCAGGAGCATTAGTTAAGCCAAAAGGCATAACCAACCACTCATACAATCCCTGCTTTGTTTTGAAGGAAGTCTTCCATGCATCTTGCTCTGCAACTTTGACCTGATGATAACCACTATGCAAGTCCAACTTGGAAAAATAAACAACTTCTTTCAATTGATCTAATAGATCATCTATGCAAGGAAGGGGATAACGATTTTTTATCGTTATCTTATTCAATGCTCGGTAATCAATGAACATTCTCCATGAGCCATCTTTCTTTCTCACCAAGACAATTGGAGACCCATAAGGTGATGTGCTAGGTCTTATGAACCCTTTCTTGAGCAGCTCCTGTTCCTGGTTCTTGATATCTGCATTCTCTAAAGCGGACAACCTGTACATTCTAATGTTAGGCAATGGAGCATCTTGCTGCAAATTAATATCATGTACTATTTCCTTTTTGGGTGGCAGACCTTTAGGTTCTTGAAATAGTATATCATATTCTGAAACAATTTTTTCTAAATTAGCTTGTTGTTTAGCATTACAGCCCTCAAATACATTGGTTTTATCATGTTTCTTTTCCTTTACAACCATCAGTAAAAATTGTTTGCATGAATTTACAATTATTTTCATCTGCCCTGAGTTTATGAGAGTATAATTATTTTTGAGTTTATGAGCTCTTACAATATGTTCGATTCCATCTTTAATGAGTTGATACTTGTTTTCAGCTCTATAGAAAATGGCTTTTATATCATACAAGTAAGGACTTCCTAAAAAAATTCCACATATATCCAAGCGAACAATATCTAACTCAACATCATCTACAAGTGCTGACCCAAAAGAAAACCTAAGTTTACATTGTCTAGTCACTTGTAGTTGTGCTTTATCACATAACCAACCTAATGGATATGGCTTTTTGTGAGGTGTGGTTAGTAATCCCAACTTCTTTACAATTGCTTCAGAAAAAAAATTTACTTGTGAGCCAATATCAAACAAAGTATCAATCTTTTGATGCTTGGAAACAACTCGAATATGAAAAATATCATGTCTTTTCCTCTCATTTTCTTCATTATCAGTAGATTGTGCAGAATTACTAGTAGATGCTTCAGAATTTTTACCTTTTATACCTATGGCTGCAATTGTTGTTTCATCTCTTGAGTCTGACCCCAAATCCTTTTGAATAGCTGCAACATTCTTCTTCCTTTTGCCCTCAAACTTCTTGGGTCTCAGCTCCGGATGTAGAATCCAGAAGTGTTCATCATCATGCCCATCCTTCTTACAGTGAGTGCATGAAGATTTTGTCTTTTGTACAGTATTTGTATTCCTCTCTTTCCATTTATGTTTTATTTTCTCCTTATTCTTGCTTGCAGTGGGTTTTGATGATCCCCCAACTTCTGGGTTCACATTCTGGCCTCTAGCCTCTAGATGTGTAGCTTGAACAAATACCTCATCTATGCTAGTGGGATTAAACATGAGAATAGTGTGCCTTAAGTAGCTGTGTATACCACTTATATACTTCAACAGAGTTTCAGGTGAGTCTAAGGAAATTCCTAGAATCAAAGCTCTTTTCCTAAATTCTTGAGTGTAACTTAGTACACTTTGCCCTTTTAACTGGTGAAGAGTTTGCTAGCTCATCATGGCTTGTTGCATATAGGCTAGTGTATAGAATTGGTTTTTAATTGCAGAAACAAATTCACTCCAGACAGAAAGAATTTTACCATGCTTCTTCATGTTAGCTTGTGTCCTGCCTTCCCACCATACTAAGGCAGTGCCTCCAAGGCATAGGTTGGCCAGCTGAATCTTACTACTATCTGAATCAATGCTCTGCACTCTGCAATAAACATTAATATATCTAATCCAGTTATCCAGCTTTTCTGCATTCAACTCTCCATCATATATTGGTAGATCAGATTTAATATCTAATTTAATCAAAGATGTCTTCTTTTTGTTTTCAGGGCTACTAGGAGGAGTGGGAAGTTTTTCTTCTTTCCCTTTCCCTTTAGAGTGGTCATGGAGGAGATATTCTTCTACTCCTTTATCTCGTTTGGAGTTTTCTGAATCTTCTTCTCTACCTTTCTTAACTTCTCTATACATTTCCTCTACCATGGCTGGTCATGAAACTATCCATGAACTGAGGGTCTGATTCCAAGGGACTTTCTTCTGACATTTTCCTCTTAGGATAGACTCTTCCAATTTCAGGGTTAATTTCAACCAACTCTCCTTCTCCTAAGTTAAGATTTGACCTAGTTAGTATTCAACAACAAAATCCTGATCAAGCTTGTCTAACCATAGTAACCTAGAGCTCTGATACCACTTGATCTGGAATTTATCCAAGAAAAAGAATTAAAGGTATTACAGACTCGTGCATGGATGTGCCTATGTTACTTTATGCAATGGATCGATAAGATTGCGAAATACATAGACACTGAAGCAATTAGAGAAAACATTTAAATACAACAAGTTTAATAAGGAGTTCACCCAATGCTCCTAGACTACGTCTCCTGGTCTAGCCTTCAGTGGTGGCCTCTCTATTATGTTTTCAAGGCAGAGTTTTACAATAGTTATCTCAATTTGAGTCTCACTCAACAGATATAAATCAGTAGGACTGGAGTACACAAACTCTCCTTACTGAAACTTGACCTCTACTGGTCACAATAGTATGAGCCCAATTTGAGACTCATAAATGACAAGCATATACAGAGGAGTTCGCTTGAACCTCTCAAGCCTTCTCTGGAGTACACAGACTCTTTAACTCTCTCTGGCTCTGTCTTGATGCTGCCTTTGTTCTGTAGGTCATCTTGACTTATTTTCTCTATTATCTGTTCTTAGCTTTCTTACTCACTTTTCTCACTGCTTTCTAGCTGCTTGCTTTGTTTCTATCAGTTTGTGGCTTTAAAGCCAATCTGCTACCTAACTGTTCGTTTCCACTTCCCGGCATTCTGGTTCTTTTGCCTTTGTCCGTTTGAGTTCCCCTATTATGTGTCATCATCACTGTGTAATGCTTCACAGGGAGGTGGCCACCTGTTTCATAACAAACTGGGTGTCAGTTCTCTTGGAAATGTTTGAACTACCGTTATTTCCATTTAACTCCCAGATTGCCCACAAACATGATTCCTCTGCCAACTCATTGTTCATGCCGAACTTCAAACCTTTATACAACTCAGCCTGTTCACCCCATTGAATCTGGTCATCCGTCAGATTGCACATCTGTCATTGATTTGGAGCCTCCAGATCCTATGGCCTTCGTCCATATCGGGCGGGTAAGTTGCATGATGCTTACCTGTCTGATATGAGCAGTTTTCTCTCTCTTCCACCGGATGCATGGCACCCAGTGTGTGGCATCGGGCAGGACTTGGTTGAAACCGCTTACCACTCGAAGCTCTTCTAATATCTTGCCGGTTTTCGTGTGGGACCTACCTCTGACGGAATTGGCGAATTCCGTATGGTTTTTGACTTTTCGGGTCTGGGTCGCTAGGGGCTTTTTCTTCTTTGAGGGGTTTGCTCAGCAATATGCGATTAACAACCCGGACCCGAAACCTCCCCCATTTCTCTAAAAGGCTTCCTGTTTTGTTGTTTCGTGGCAACGCACGTTACCATGGGCCAACGGTCAGCGCACCTGATCGAGGGTCCTCGTTGCTTGGCACTGCTCACAAATTACAACTATTCGAGGATATTTCTGATAAGCTCAACCTTTGTAAGTCTTTAAAACTTTAGCACAAATTTTTTCGAGTTATGAAAACTTAGAGAGTTCTTTAGGATCCAATTTAGATCATGCTCTCATAAGAATCATTAGATGGTTGACCTATCTATCTGAGGAGAAGAAAATGAAGAAAGAGATCATGCATGTGAAGAACACCATGATCACCGAGAATCACTATCTAACAAAAGGCCTTGAAGATATCTCCCAAAGGAAGGTAGGAAAACTCTGATAAAGAAAGAAAGGACCCTTATCACCTATGAAGGCCTTGGAGATATAAATGCGTAGATACCTGATTCTACTCTATGAAGATGTCTTGATGAAGAATCCATCCAACAAAAGGAAAATAAAAGTTGAAGCAATATTAGGATAAAGTCATGATGGGATACTAGGTCAAAAACATGTAATCAAGAAAGTACTATCAAACATCCATGAGAAGAGTATTTTGAAGCATGGACAAAGATGAAAAAGGAGTAGCCAAGATGACAAGAAAAACCTGATAGTCACTTTCCATGAAGCAAATACATGACAAACCAAGAAGCAAAATGATCGATGGATGGTGCCCTACCTAGAAGAAGTTTGATCAAAAGACTTCATGAAATCAAGAAAGGAAGGAGATCAAGCAGCTGAAGGACCCACAAAGAAGAAGATGATGATGAAGGAAAGAGTCTCCAATTAAGAGGGAGCTCTAACAAGTCCCTGATCAAGAGGGAGTTTTTGGATCACCCCTTATTACAAAGGAGTGACAATTTTGTTTTCCATTTCATGGGTCATGCACTAGACCAGGACTAACAACCATGAGTCTAGATGAAGGCAATGAATGGAAATATAGACACAAGGTAGACACAACATTATTGTCTTCACTTAGGAAGAAAGAATGGGAGGATTAGGTAATCATCTAGAATCTAATACTCTTTGAGGATGTGTAGGGCATCCAAGACAAGAGTAGGCAAGAGGATCGATATTCTTTGAGGGCAGGGAACCCAAGATAAGAATAGTCCTAGAAGTTCATACTCAATGAATACCTGGGTGGGTATGTACTTTAACATACAATGATGAAGGTGTCTATAAATCATTTGTCTCTCTAGCATTGTAGCCCATGATCTCGTAAAGTGATGGATTTTTTAGTCAAGGACTTGCACTATGACAATGCTGATGAATATGATGCTATAACAGATGGCTTGCTAACTCGGTTTCTCTTATGTGAATTCTTCAAGATTGAAAATTTTCAAACACCTTGTGATGTTGTATGAATACCTCCTTAGTTAAGAGGGAGTGTTGAAGGAAATTTAACTAGGTCAGTATTCATAAATGTAATTTTTTTATTTGTACCTATTTAAGAAAAGAGAAATTATTTTGATATTATTTGTCAACGAGTTTCTTGCTCATTGAAAATAGGTCAAGAACATTTTGAAGTGCTTCTAGAGAGTCAAAGTCAAAATGTAATTATGATGAGACCCTTTAAGGACATGTTACATCATGTATGTCAACATACAAGGTCATGGGAACACCTCCAAGGCAAGTCAAATCCTCTCCTAGCATCAACGAAGTCTCCAAGCAGCTACATAACGAATAAAAGATGAATTATGATGAAATTATCATGTCAGCCTAAAGGACACTCAAGTCAGCCTAAAAGCATAGGGACAAACCTCTATTTATAGAGGTTGTCTAGTCCTCATACAACGTATTATCAAGCTCTGAAATTAGCGAAGAAGGATAGTTGAGAAAAGGTGGAGAGAAGACAAGGTTGAGGAGCCTCTAGTGCAGCGAAGGAGAATAAATCAAAGCCATATTCAAAGGGACTATTTTAAAGGTGAAAACTAGTCACACGTGCAAGGAACAGAGCCATCTCTGTGGTCACAACAACAGTAATATAACAGTCTCACATATATCATTATTTGGGCTTCAAACTAGGCTTACTAGGCCTCCTATCCAAGCGTAGAGAGAAGGACCTCAAACGAAGTTAAAAGGAGCCCTATATCTACAGCAAGTACCCTCACATGTGCAAATATTATGGCTACAATTCTATCACACTGAGCCTACTACCATAGATCAAAAGGAACGCGGATGATCTAGAGAAAGAGTGAATATTCTTAGGTGAAGGATATCACTAAGTAAAGGGTATCTCTCCTAGAATATCTACTTGCTATAGAAGGAAGAATGAAGTACCAGAAAAAGGACAAAGTGCCAGAAGACAAAGGCTCATGTGCTAGAAGTTATAGTGCAGAAAGAGGAAGGATTTGACTTATGCTCGGAGGATATCCTAGTCAAGGGTCTAGGGTTTGGCAATTTTCAAATAAGAAGCTTCAATAAGAGAAAACTTACAAAGGGTTTTCCTCTTAAGAGTGGAGAGGTTTTGTCCCTAGCAGAGATCCAAACTTTGTGTTCTTGTTATTTTTTTTTGGTAGCTGTTTGATGAAACACACACACTAATAAGAAGAAGAAGATAAATTGTAAAAGTGCATAAAAAATTGTTATCAAGTAATGAAGAATCACTTTACACTACTTGTCCCTAGATTCTTCAACAATATGTAATGCAAATTCTCATCCCAAAGTTTAGTATGCTTACCACAATACCCTCAAAGGTGATGCACTAATGTTTTGTGCATTACTTATGTATGGTCGTCAACTTGTGGATGAAATGTTGTGCTCTTCTTTAACTTTATGTCCATAAGTTCCCATAAACTTGACCCAAACTTCTCGATAATTCAGGAACCTTGATCAGAAATAATCGAAGTAAGTAACCCAAAATGAACCCTTACATTTTGGAATAACATATTTGTAGTTTTTTCACCTGTAACTTGTTTCTTACAAGGCATCAACGCACACATTTTTTTGAAACGATCCACTGCAACATATAAATAATTATGACCTTTCCTAGACATTCGTAGTCCCCCAACAAAATCCAAAGAAATATTTTCCCAAGGATGATAAGGGATATGAAGTGGATTGTATAAACCTAATTTCCTATTATTTGGCTTGCTAGTATTGCACATAAAACGTCCTTTTACATATATTGATACAGTTGCATTCATACGAGGCCAATAACAATACCTCTATAGATGAGAAATTGTTTTCCTACACCAAATAAGAGAATTATGGGCTTCCCTTATGATATTAACTTTTGCACCCTGTGGAATACACAAATTTCCAAGATGATACAACAAATTGTTATGAACATGATAATCCAACTCTTCAACATGATTGGCTTGACTCAAAATTGCATAATCATCTTCAAAATATTCATCTTGAGCATATTGTTCGATATAACTTTCATGCATGATTGAGTTATACTTAAGAATGACAGATGCATTAGAGATAGGCCTTGATAACATATCTACAAATTTGTTATATATACCTTTCTTATACCTCCTGATAAACAAATGAAATTACTGCAAAAATCCCATCCATCTCAAATGTCTATCTTGTTGTAGCTTGGTTTGAGATTATAAGTATCGAAAATTTTGATGGTCAATATGAATAATATTTTTTTTTACCATTCAAATAATGCCTCCACTTTTTTATGCTTTATACCAATGCATCCAACTCTTTATCATAAGTTGGATAGTTAATTACTGCATTTGAAAAGGTTTTGGAATGATAAAATATTGGCTTACCATTTTTCATCAATATTTCTCCCATAGCATATTCACTTGCATCGGTTTGAATTTAAAATGGTTGCTTGAGGTCTGGAAGTGCTAGAACTAGTGTTGTACTAATTTTCTCTTTCAAAGTGTCAAGGATTTTTGCTGCTTGCCTCCCACTGAAAGACCTACTTCACACTTATAAAAACATGAAATAGCGTTGTAATGAATGAGAAGTTAGTAGTATTTTTTTTTCAATATTGGGTTTCCTCGAGTGGGAGATCTAAATCTCCAGGAAAACCTGTAAAGGTGTGCTCAAAATGCGGAAATGAAGAGCACTTCAAAAGGGACTGTAAATTTAAAGCTCCTGAGAAAGGAAAGGGATTTGATGATGCTCTTTCTGTAGAGGTGAAAACCACCTCAGATGAAGGTGGGGATGTGTACTTGGCTTCTTTTTCAAGTACATATGTAGATCATGAGGCATGGTTGATTGACTCAGGTGCATCCTTTCACTTCACTCTCCATAGGGAGTGGTTCTACGAGTATGAAAAATATGATAGTAGTGATATCTTTTAAGGGGATGACAAGAAATTTGGAATCATTGGTTGCAGAAAAGGCAGTTGAAGTTTCAAGGTGGAAGGATTAGAACACTTCCAGGTGTTCTGCATCTTACTGCATTAGCCAGAAATCTAATTTCTGTAAGCAAGGTGGATGATGCAAGTGTAAAAAAAAATGTTCAAGAAAGATAACTATAAGCTGGTTCGGGAAGCACTGGTATTGATGTGGGGAGTTTGGATTGGAAATCTGTACAAGCTTTAGGGTAGCACTGTTATTGATGGGTGCAACAGTTCTGTGGTTCTTGAAAGTGGAGAAAAATATCTAGTGTTCTCTGGAGAAAAGACCATGCTATAGCATCAAAGGCTTGGATATATTGGAGAGAAGGGACTTCAAATACTTCATGGTAATGGTATGGTAGAAGGTATGTCTAATTGCTCTCTAGATTTGATTTCTGTGAAAATTGTGTACATGGGAAGAAGAATCGGGTGAGTTTCCTCTCTGGTGCTAAGAGGGCGCAACATAAATTAGAGCTTGTGAACAATGATGTGTTTAGACTTATGTCGGTTCCATCATTGGGTAAGTTGTTGTACTATGTATCATTTATAGATGACTTCTCAAGGACTACATGGATATATTTCTTCAGAAAAAAATTTGAAGTCTTTGATAGGTTTAAAGAATTTAAGGCTCTAGTGAAAAACCAAACAGAGAAGAAGATAAAGGTGCTAAAGATAGATATCGGTGGATATTTTTTCAAGAAATAATTTGAAGAGTTTTGTAAGAAGTGTGGTATATCACGACGGAAGACTAATCCATACACACCTCAACAAAATGGAGTTGCAGAAATAATGAGGAGGACGTTGATGGAAAAGGCAAGAAGCATGCTCAGTGGTGCCGGGTTAGAACATGAATTCTGGGCAAAGGCGATGGAGACTGCATGTTACTTGGTTAACAGATCACCATTCATCATCATTGGAGGATAAGACTCCACAAGAGGTATGGACTGGTAAGAAACCTTATTTTTCACATATGATGGTATTTTGATGTGATACATATGTACATATTCCAAAGGAGAAAAGAACAAAGTTGGATAGTAAATCTAAAAGGTGCATATTTATTGGGTATAAATATGGTTTAAAAGGTTATAAGCTTTGGAACCCAGAAACAAGGAAGTTTGTGTGCAGCCAAGATGTGGTGTTTAGAGAGGTGAAATATTTTATTAAACATGAAGTCCTACCAAAAGAACCTGAGAAGATAGAGTTTGATCTAAAGGAGGAAGAATCGGAATCTACAAGAAAAGAGGAATCAGAAGATGAGGAGCCACAAAATCCAGCAGTGAGAAGATCAGTTTGAGAAAGAAGGCAACCAGAAAGATATAGTCCATCTGCTTTCTGTTCAAATTTCGCTTTATCTATTACTAATGATGATCCCAGAACTATGAGGCAAGTAGTAGATTCATAGGATGAAAAACTCTAGAAAGAGGCCATGCTTGATGAAATGACATCTTTGCACAAAAATGAGGCAAGGTGGAGAAATACAAATCCCAGTTGGTAGCAAAAGGTTATTCCCAAGTGACTGGAATTGATTTTGGTGATATTTTTTCTCCTATTTCGAAGGTAGCTTCTATTAGATTACTTTTATATGTTGTTGCTGCTTTTAATTTTGAGGTAGAACACATGGATGTGAAGAAAACATTTCTTCAAGAGTATCTGGAATAAGAGATCTACATGAAACAACCCGAATAATTTGTGGTGAAGGGTAAGAAAAAATTGGTATGCAAGTTAAAAAAGTCTCAATATGGGTTAAAAAAATCACCTAGGATGTGGTATTAGAAATTTGATACATTTATAGGGGAACTTGGCTTCACTAGAAGCAAAACAGATCATTGTGTGTATTTTAAATTAATTGGTGACCATGTTATTTATCTGGTCTTGTATGTGGATACATGTTGCTGGTTAGAAATGACAAAGAAATTATCGAGGATTTGAAGACCCAATTGTCCTCCAAATTCGACATGAAATATCTTGGTGCTACAAACTATATTTTGGGCAAGGAAATTAAACAATATCAGGGAAAGAGGAAGCTCTAGTTAAACCAGAGGAAACATGTCAAGACAATATTGCAGAGGTTTAATATGTAGGATAATAAACTAGTGAAGGTTCCTATTCCTATAGGTGTAAAGTTATCTGTTGAACAGTGTCTCAAGACACAAGAAGAGGAAGAGGACATGTCCCGTGTTTTATATGCAAGTGTAGTTGGTAGCCTAATGTATGAAATGGTCTATACTAGACCAGACATTACACATGCAGTGGGCATATTGAGCAAGTTTATGTCAAAACCAAGGAAGGAGAATTGGATAGCAGTGAAGCGGGTTTTCAGGTATTTGTGTGGCACCAGTGATTATGGATTTTGCTACCAAGGAAGACCAGGATTGGACAAAGTTTTGGACATCCATGGCTTTGTTGATGTAGATTGGGCTGGAGATCTGGATCATAGAATATCTACAAGTGGGTATGTGTTTAACCTATTTGTGGGTGCAACGAATTGGATGAGTAAGAGAGTCTGTAGTGACACTTTCAACTACAGAGGCATAATACATGGTAGCCACTCATGCAAGCAAGGAAGAAATTTGGTTGCAGAGATTGTGTTCATGTATTAGGTTAGTATAGTGAGCTATAAGGATAGACTGTGATAGCCGAAGTGCACTTTTTTTTTGCAAAGAACCCTGCTTATCATTCAAAGACAAAGCACATTGATGTTTAGTATCACTTTGTGAGGGATATAGTTGAGGATAAAAAGGTGTTGCTAGTAAATGTGGACACTTTGAAGAATAATGTAGATGGATTGACAAAGTCTGTAAGCACTGAGAATTTCTCTTGCTGTATGTGAAAATTTCTAACCTGAAATTCTACTGCAGCTACTGATTTATTTCACCTACTTATTCTTCACAATAAGTTATTTATGAAATCCCTATAGCAAATATTAAAATAAATTCTACTGCAGTTATCACATAATTACACCGGGAAAAAATATACATAAGAACCAATCACATCAACACAATTGTTTTTGGACAATTGTCCCCATAAAAAACCCAATGTGGGAAAATCAGTGCAGTAGATGATGGTTTTATTAATCTTCAGCAACAATCACTTTTACAAGGAATGATTTTTACAGAGAAACTGAGAGAAAACACCTGAGACATTCACCTGAAAACTTTCTGACACCTTGGAGACCCTTCTGCATGGCTCAACATGGCTCTGCATCAATCTGCATCATCCCTGTATGAGGGTTGCGTCTCCCCTGGACTGCGTCTCCCTTTGCGTTGTCTCTCAATGTCCCTGTGTCACCTCCTCCTCAATCATTGACTGTTGTTGATGTCTTCCTCTTCCTCCACCCTACAAATCTCCCTCTAAAATCGATCTCCTTCTCTTTGAGAATCAATTTTCCTTGAGATATTGAGTATCTGTCAGTGTATCTCCAAATGATCATCAAGTCTTCTCTTATACTTTTCCTGTTGATGAATCAATTGATGAGATTAAGTCTCTAATCAATGGCTAAGATTAAAACAGACTTGATGCTTGTCTCTTAGAAGCTTATCACTCTTACCTTTAGTAATACCCATTAATATTTTAATTTTCTTAAGTTTAGACTTAGGAACCCATTAAAAATATTAATTATTTTAATAACTCCTCATCCGGGTAGAATTTCTCCAAACGGTTTCTGGGTCTTGGAGATCTCATGTGCCTTAGCCTCTCCACCAAATTTCAAGGCTAAATCACATCCAATGCTACCAAAAATAAACACTCCCTCTTAGAAAAGGAATGTGCTCTAGCAATGCTTCACCATAGAAGCATCACATTAATCCTCCACATTGATCCTTTATGCTGATGCTTGGCCTATTTCCCGACATCCATTGCACTGCTACTTCCTGTATTTCTTCCCATGACACTGCCACTACCACTTCTACATATGTACTGCATCTCCCTCTCAATGTCTTGCATCATGTTGCCCATAGCACTGCCATTGCTAATTGCTACACTGCAACTGTTGATACCTATCTATTTCTGCTACTGAAATGGATTCTTCACCATCCCTATCTTCTCCTTGAAATAAACAAACTTTTTTCTTCCTAGAGCCTTAGTGAGGATGTTTGCCACCTATTCTCCTGTAGGAGTGTACCTCAACTGTATTGCCCCTCGTTGGACACAGATTCTAATAGAGTGATAATTGATATCAATGTGCTTTGACCAATCATGAAACACTGGATTTTTAGAGAGCTTGATGCAACTTTTATTCTCACACAAAATCCTGGTCACTTCCATCCTTTTCTTGAATAGATTCACAAGAAATTTCCTAATCCATATGGCTTCGCACAAAGTTTTGCTAGTTGCCATATATTCTGCTTTAGCTGAGCTTAGAGCCACACATTTTTGTTTTCTACTACACCAGGAAAACATTCCTAATCCAATGTTAAAACAATACCCAGTTGTACTTTTCTGATCTACTGAACTTCCAACCCAATCTGCGTCAGTCCACTCATCCTGATGTCATTTCCTTGGGTGTACAATAGTCCTTACTCGATTATTCCTTGTATATACCTGAGAACATGTTTGGCTACTGCCCGGTGCGCCCTCTAGGGTTCCACCATGAACTGACTGAGGGTGTTGATAGTGCAACAAATGTCTAGCCTGGTATTAACCAGATACATCAGGGACCCTATAAGTTGCTTGTACAAGGTGGGATCAACATCTTTGCCTTCTGATGCATCAATCTTCCTTGATTTAGTGATCATTGGAGTAGCCATAGGTCTACAATCCTACATCCTGAATCTCTTCAAGATCTTTGTAGCATATCTCCCTTGTCCAAGGAAGATCTCACCCTTCTACTTCCAAACTTCAAATCTTAAGAAATAGTGCATCTGTCTCAAATCTTTCATGTCAAATTTTTTGGCTAGGTTCTTCTTGTAGCTTTTGATGAGCTTGGATGATCCTGTCAGAAAATGATCATCCACATATAATACCAGGATTAGAGGCTCATTGTCTACGACAAGACAATAGATATTAGGAACTGCGTAACTCTTGACCAACCCCATCTTCTGCAAGTAGCCATCAATTTCACTGTCCCATGCTCTAGGTGTCTGTTTAAGCCCATACAAGGCTTTCATTAATCTGCATACATGAAATTTTTCTCATGTGTCTCAAAACCCTTTGGTTGTTCAATGCATACTTCCTCTTCTATCACCCTATTCAAGAATGTCATCTTGACATCCATCTGGTGAATCTCCCACGCCATCTCTGTTGCAAGGAATATCACGGTTCTAATAAAAGTATACCTAGCTATTGGGGTGAAGGTTTCTTCATAGTCTATCCCTTCCTTCAGAGCATACCCCTTAGCCACAAACCTAAATTTATATTTCTCCACACTGCCATTTGCACTGTATTTGACTTTGTAGATCCATCTCGAACCTACCACTGACCTGTCCGGAGGTCTAAGTACCACTTCCCATACATCATTGACCATTATAGAACTATATTCCTCCACCATAGCATCTACCCATACTTGATGCTAAATGACCTCCTGAAAACTAGAAGGTTCTTGAACCTGAGCTAATAGGGCATGTTATATGTCTGGTTGTCTTCTCTCACTTTTATCATTCCCGGGTGCACCAATGAAGTCCTCTACATCCCGTAGAATCTGTCGGAGCTCCCAACTCGTTCTTCCATTAGTAGTGGGTACATCTATCAACTCTTCCTCTTCCTGAGATTCCTCCTGTTCTGAAGCTTTGCCTTTAGAAGAATTGATGGTAATAGTTTTTTCTGGTCGAAGTGGTTGGACCAATGGATCATCTTTTGACTGCTCCTCGGAAGGCATTTCTCAGGATTTACTGAAAGCTATATCCTCCATGAACTTTACATCCTATCGAACTACTACCTTCCTACTCTCTAGAAAATAGACTCTATATGCTTTAGCATTCTCGCTATATCCCACAACATATCCTTTCTCAGCATTTTGATCTAATTTCTTTTTCTTTTCTTCGAGTATACGACAATACGCCAAACTCCTAAACGTCTTGAAATGACTGACTTCAGGTGTCTTCCCGGTGAGGACCTTGTCTGGAGTGATTTTTCCCAATGCCCTATGCGGAGTCCTATTTTGGACATAAACTGTCATGCTGCATGCTTCTGCCCACAAAAATTTGGGTATATCTTAATCATACAACATTGCCCTAGCCACTTCCACAATAGTCTTGTTTTTCCTTTCTGCTACTCCATTATGCTCCAGATTTAAGGGAGTTTTCCACTCCCTTTTGATGCCTTCCCTAGCACAAAAATCAATGAAGTCCTTGTCAACATACTCTCCACCATTGTTTGAGCGCAACACTCTTATCTTATTTCCTGTTAGATTCTTCACTAGAGTCTTGAACTCTTTCAATCGACGAAAAACCTCATCTTTAGTTTTCAAAAAGTAGATCCAAGTCTTCTTGGAATAGTCATCGATGAAGGTGATGAAGTATTCAGCACAACTAAGAGATTTTGTGGATATTGGTCTGCATATTTCTGAGTGTATCAATCCTAGAACACTCTTAGCTCTATTGTTACTTCTGAAAAACACTGCTTTGGCATACTTTCCTAGAGCACACCCTCTGCATACATCATCTTGTTCCGTACTTAGTTTTAGAACCCTTGATATTGTTTTCCTGAGAATTCTCAAAGCCCCATGGTGTAAGTGTTCCATCCTCCTGTTCCATAGTTCATTCAAATACTTATCCCCATTGCTGCTTATCAGTGCCATTGGAGATTCTAGATGTAATCTATACAACCTGTTACTTTTGATTCCAATCTGGGCCTTCCTATTCCACTCAGGTGTTTGACATATACTTTCTCCTTAATGAAGAAAACATCATAGCCCTTGTTTTGAAGTTGAGATACAGAGAGCAAGTTCATCCCCAATATTGGCACATGCAGTATATTGGTTGCTCAAAGACGCTCTCCTGCTACGATTTGAAAGACTACAATACCTCTTCCTACGGGGGTACATTATGCCTTATTTCCCATGGTGATCTGAAAATCCATCCTTTCTTCTTGATAATATAAAAACCATTCTTGAATTCCTGTCATATGCCAGGAAGCTCCACTATCTATATGCCAAACCTCAGAGGAGGCAAAGCTTGCTAAGCAAGCGACTTCTTCTTCCAGTCTGGAAGCTAACCTAGAATAATCGTGATCCATGTCCCTTGTGCTATCTTCTGGAAATCTATGTGAGTCTCTTTGAGTTAATGCCTTTGCATCATGTTCTTGACCCATAGCCAATTCTTCTCTCCTGTTGTTGGATCTCTGCTCTGATACCATGTGAAAAATTCTAACCCGGAATTCTACTACAACTACCGATTTTATTTCACCTACTTATTCTTCACGATAAGTTATTTACAAAATCCCTTCAACAAATATTAAAATAAATTTTATTACAGTTATCACATAATTACACAGAGAAAATACATACACAAGAACCAATCACATCAACACATTTGTTTTTGGACAATTGTCCTTGGAAAAACCTAATGTGGGAAAACCAGTGCAGCAAATGAGGGTTTTATTAATCTTCAGCAACAATTGCTTTTACAAGGAATGATTTTACAGAGAAACTGAGAGAAAACACCTGAAACGTCCCCTAGAAACTTTCTGACACCTTGGAGACCCTTCTGTGTCACTTTTGTGTGGCTCAATGTGGATCTGTGTCTCTCTACGTCAGCCCTACGTGAGGGTTGCGTCTCCCCTAGACTGCGTCTCCCTTTGCGTTGTCTCTCAATGTCCCCGCATCACCTCCTCCTCAGTCACTAACTGTTGTTGATGTCCTCCTCTTCCTCCACCCTACAACTCTCCATCTGAAATCAATCTCCTTCTCTTTGAGAATTGATTTTCCTTTAGATACACAGTATCTATCGATGTATATACAAATGATCCTCAAGTCTTCTCTTATACTTTTCTAGTTGATGAATCAACGGACGAGATTAAGTCTCTAATTAATGGCTAAGATTAAAACAGACTTGATCCTCATCTCTTAGAAGCTTCTCACCCTTATCTTTAGTAATACCCATTAATATTTTAATTTTCCTAAGTTTAGACTTGGGAACCCATTAAAAATATTAAGTATTTTAATAACTCCTCATGCGAGTGGAATTTCTCCAAACGATTTCTGGGTCTTGGATATCTCATGTGCCTTAGCCTCTCCACCAAATTTCAAGGCTAAAGAACATCTAATGCTACCAAACATCAATGCTCCCTCTTAGTGAGGATGTGCTCTAGCAATGCTACACCATAGAAGCATCAAATTGATCCTCTGCATTGGTACTTTATGCTGATGCTTGGCCTGTTGCCCCACATCCATTGCATTGTTGCTTCATGTATTGCTTCCCATGACACTGCCACTGCCACTTCTACATTTGTACTGCAGCTCCCTCTCAACATGCTGCATCATGTTGTCCATAGCACTGCCATTTCTAACTGCTGCACTACAACTGTTGATAACTATCCATTTTTGCTACTGAAATGGATTCTTCACCATCCCTATCCTCTCCTTGAAATAAACAAACTTTTTTCTTCCTAGACCTCAGTGAGGATGTTTGCCACCTGTTCTCCTGTATGAGTGTACCTCAACTGTATTTCCCCTTGTTGGACATAGTCTCTGATAGAGTGACACCTAATATCAATGTGCTTCAACCGATCATGAAATACTGGATTTTCATATAGCTTGATACAACTTTGATTATAACACAAAGTCTTGGCCACTTCCATCCTTCTCCTGAATAGATTCACAAGAAATTTCCTAAGCCATATGGCTTCACATGAAGCTGTGCTAGTTTCCACATATTCTGCTTCCGCTGAGCTCAGAGCCACGTATTTTTGTTTTCTACTACACCAAGAGGTCATTCCTGATCCAATGTTAAAACAATACCCAATCGTACTATTCTGATCTACTGAACTTCCAGCCCAATCTGTGTCAGTGAACCCACTTAGCCTGATGTCATTGCCTTGGGTATACAATAGTCCATGCTCAATTGTTCCTTGTATATACCTGAGAACATGTTTGGCTACTGCCCAATGCGCCCTCTATGGTTCCATCATGAACTAACTGAGGGTGTTAACAGTGTAACAAATGTCTGGTATGGTATTCCAGATACATCAGCGACCCTATAAGCTGCTTGTACAAGGTTGGATCAACATCTTTGCCTTCTGATGCAACAATATTCTTTGAGTTGGTGATCATTGGAGTAGCCATAGGTCTACAGCCCTCCATCTTGAATCTCTTCAAGATATTTGTAGCATATCTCCTTTTTCCAAGGAAGATCTCACCCTTCTACTCCCAAACTTCCAACCCCAGGAAATAGTGCATCTGTCCCAAATTCTTCATGTAGAATTTTGTGGCTAGGTTTTTCTTATAGTCTTTGATGAGCTTGGATGATCCTGTCGGGAAAATATCATCCACATATAATACCAGGATTAGAGGCTCATTCTCCATGACAAGATAATAGAGATTAGGATCTGCGTCACTCTTGACGAACCCCATCTTTTGCAAGTAGCCATCAATTCGATTGTACCATGCTCTAGGTCCCTGTTTAAGCCCATACGAGGCTTTCTTTAAACTACATACATGAGAATTTTCTCATGTGTCTCAAAACCCTCTGGTTGTTCAATGTATACTTCCTCTTTTATCACCCTATTCAAAAATGTTGTCTTGACATCCATCTGGTGAATCTCCCACCCCATATCTACTGCAAGGGATATCATGGTTCTAATAGAAGTATACCTAGCTACTGGGGTGAAGGTTTCTTCATTGTCTATCCCTTCATTGTGAGCATACCCCTTAGCCACAAACTTGGCTTTGTATTTCTCCACACTACTGTCTACAGCATATTTGAATTTGTAGATCCATCTCGAACCTACCACTGACTTGTCCTGAGGTCTCCGTACCACTTCCCACACATCATTGACCATTATAGAATTGTATTCCTCCACCATAGCATCTACCCATACTTGATGCTGAATGACCTCCTGAAAACTAGATGGTTCCCCAACCTGAGTTACTAGGGCCTGGTATATGTCTGGTTGTCTTTGCTCCCTTTTATCATTCCCGGGTGCACCAATGAAGTCCTCTACATCCTGTAGAATCTGTTGGAGTTCCCAACTCGTTTTTCCACTAGTAGTGGGTATATCTATCAACCCTTCCTCTTCTTGAGATTCCTCTTGCGCTTAAGCTTTACCTTTAGGAGAATTGTCGATACTAGTTTTTGTTGGTTGAAGTGGTTGGACCAATGGGTCGTCTTTTGACTGCTCTTCAGAAGGCATTTCTCGGGATTTCCTGAAAGATATGTCCTCCATGAACTTTACATCTCGCTGAACTACTACCTTCCTACTCCCTAGAAAATAGAATCTATATGCCTTAGTATTCTCGCTATATCCCACAAGATATCCTTTCTCAACATTTTGATCTAATTTCCTTCTCTTTTCTTTGGGTACACAGCAAGACGCCAAACTTCCAAACATCCTGAAATGAATGACTTCAGGTGTCTTCCCAGTTGTTATCACTTAAGAATTCTAATACCAAAATGTCTCATATTAGTTTATGGTAAAAGTCAGTGCTAGTCTAATTTTGATGTTTGTTTGCCTTAGAGTTTGAGTCTTAGGAGTCTTGAGTCAAATATGCATTATCATTCATCACTGGACATTCTCATTCATCACCGGTCTCATAGCCATGTGTTCACATGAGCAGTTATTTATGCTGCCTTTACTTAAACAAGTGCCAAATCTCAGAAGCATCTTATCAGGTTGCAAGTTTCGAAAGGGAAAGGTCAGGTCAAAGAAGGTAGAAGTGAATCATCTACAGGAGAAGCAGTCCAAAGAAGAATAACCAAGCCAGCATGAAGAACATCTGTAGTTGAAAGATATCACATAAGCAAGTAAGGCTGAGTCCAAAGTTTTTATGAATTACCTCTCGAAGTATACTTTGAAGAATGGTGTCAGTTTATTCACTTTTGAACAACCTCATGGTATATGGAAAATTCATTTCAAAGGAAAGAAAACTCGAAGAAGTCAAAGTTTGGCATAAAACTGTGTTTTTGAAATTACACAGCAGTTTCGTAGCGCGCTACGAAACTGCTGTAGCTGCATATTGTGATTTGATGGACCATTTTTGTGATACAAAGGGAAATATTATTTGAATAGGAGGGTCTGAAAGGGATCATTCACGAAGTATAAGTGTCTAGCAAAGGCAAAACAAGGAAAGGAAAGACATTTTTGAACTCCAAAGTTTTATGTTACGAAAAGAGCAGTCGACTTCCAAGAGGATCACCAAGCAATGGAAAACTCATCCCTGAAAAGTGAAAGAGGTTTTTATTCCTAAGCCACTGAAGTACAAAAACCTCTTCCACTTTCTCCAAATACATCATGAGCTGGGAGAAATGGATGACTAAACGTGCGCTACAAAACTGTTGTAGGTGCAGTTTTTCACAAACAGACTTTCCTGTTTAACACTTGTTTTTCAAAGACATATTATGGGCAGTAGGAAAGGTATTTCAAAAACCCAAGAGAGGTTTTTATTCCTAACAGAATGACATAGAAAAACCTCCTTCAGTTTCCGCAAACACATCATGATCTGGGAGAAATGGATGACTAAACGTGCGCTACAAAACTGCTGTAGGTGCAGTTTTTCACAAGCCTATTTCTCTGTTTGACAATTTATTTTGAAAAACATATTGTGAGCGGTAGGAAAGTTTTTTCAAAAAACCAAGAGAGGTTTTTGTTGAGAACGGATTGGTTCAAAGAAACCTCATTCAGTTTGTCCAAATACATTTTTTATCAGAAGTTATGAGCTCTGTCCCAAGACCTATTTTTCAGCCAGAACGGAGCAAGGGACATTTTCCTAGTTTCTAGGAACAACAAATGGATGAGTCATCAAGGGACAGGTGGAAGGTTATGGGCTTCATCAAGTTCAACATCATGGATTTTTAGGTGTCAAATGATGTCTTAAATGTTTAGATAAGGTTGTTTTGATCATAATGAGGAGTTACACTCCTAATTGTTTTAGGTCTCTAGGACTCCTAGTTAGCTGTCTTTTGTATTAAATAGTTAGTTTAAGT